>NDGN011352306.1:0-12931 GCA_002564285.1 Tympanoctomys barrerae | reverse complement strand
CTATGAATAACTACTACAAAAATAACAATATGCAATGTATTAATTATTGTAACTGTCCTACTAGCCTGTTTCAAAACTTTCTAATTGTTTTTTTTTTCTTTCTCAATAAAATTAATTTTAAAAAAGAATATGTGATGCCTTCTTGTATACTATGATGAAATTTCTACACTCTTTCACACTTTTTCCCTTTTTTCTTGTTGATATTTAATTGTTCTATAGGGAACTATGCTATTTTTCTATTCTCATAACATAAAACTTAAAACTAGTACTCTTTGACCACATTTTCCCTGCATGAAATTTTCACTATGCTCAATATAAAACATATTAAATGTACTGCTCAGATTTTTCCAGGTAGGACTTAATTTTCTGAGTTTATTTAGTTGAAAAGTTGCAGTTTCTTCACATTTGTCTTCTCACTTAGTATCTAAGCCAAGCTCCAGTTTGGTGTATGTTGTTAAACGAGTTTATCTTGTATATTATAGAGGGCCTCTTCTCAGAAACTTTTTAAGCTGGAGTTTTTCATTAGATTCATTGAAAGTCTGTCAAAATTTGGCTGTAATTCAAGTTTCTTTCCCTAGAATTTTCTCTTTACATTTACCAGACCTGCATTGTTTTAAAAATCTATACCTAACTCTGCCTGGTCCCTTTTATCTACAAAAGCATTTCTCCTGTCAAATACCATCTTAGAATGTACTTTTGGAGGAAATAAACTTAATATATTTTTCATGTTTTGTTTCCATTTGATATATTTTATCATTCCAGTTACAGCAAAAATAAACAAATTAAAACAAAAGAAAGTTATATAAAATACCAAAAGATATTTATATGTATAAAGTCATAGTTTTATTTTTCTGAATTTTGCTTGGGATATGTATAGGCACAAGTTTATAAAGAGACCATTTTCTGTTAATTTATATACTTGTTTGGGAATAAAAATATCTGTTGAATTGTTTTCTGTCTGATATTTTCAATATATCTAGTCTTCTATGGAAACAATCTTTAAAAATAAGAATGATCAGATAATGATAAGTTCTCTCTTTGGTACAAACATTAGGTATTTTCTCTAGTTGCCACTTTGAAAGACTCAGGTTTGTAAATTCAAAGCTCCTCCAGGCTGACACAGCTGACAATGTGGGCAATTCCCACCTGGGAAAGTCTACATTATCCTGTAGAAATTAACAAGAAAGTTGGAGTGGGGGACATGTGCAAGGAATGCTGTTAGCTCTACTGTGCATACCACAATTCTATCTTCTGCCTATATCCCTAAAACTTAAAGATTAATTTGCTAGCAGGCACACCAGGTAAAAATCTCACACTCCTCACTGTACTTGAGAAGAATCTCATCAGGAATTTTAATTTAGAGAATTTTTAATTTAAAATTAAATTTATTGAGATTAATTACAATTTTTAATGTAATTTAAAATGTAAAAATTATTTTGCAAGGTCATTTACTTGAAATAAATATCTATTAATCTTTCTTTCCCCTCATGGAAGTTTTACCTATGTGATAGGGTAAATACTTTTCACTGTGTATTACAACATTAGATGTTAAATTCTGAAAGCTATTTCTGGTTGCTACTTAAGAATTCTGGAGGGAAGGAGAAAGGCACTACTCAGCACACTGATAGAGGCATTACTCAGCTATATCTTCAGAATGTTTTCCTTAAGCATTGATAAAATAAATGGATATCTTAAATAGTCTCATTCCTTCAAAACTCACAGCATTCCCTCAGAAACCAGATTTGTGATCCAAATTATGACGTTTTCCGACATCGGAGAAATGAGTGACAGAAATCAGCCCCGCGTTCGGAGGTTTTCTCTATTACCCTTCAGCACATTCAATGTCTGTATGTTGAGCTGAAATTCAGCCGTGATGATTATTTTATGCTAATAAAGTAATATTATGTACTTTCTACCAAGACAGGAAAAAGGAAAATGAGCCTGGAGAGGACTCCGCAGCTGTGTGGGTTGACTGTATGTGGCCCTGGGAGGACGTGATTAGCAGGCAACTGAATCATCACTAGGATAATTAGTGCACTTGGCAACTGCATTAGTGGCATCGTTGTCACTGCTCCCAGCTTCTCAGTGCAAAAATGTTATTTGATTCGGTAAGATTTGTTTTCACAAATGCAACTGACCATACGAATGAAATCAAGAGGAGGAAATACTTCAATTGTCTAAGGTTAGACACTTAAAAAATTAGTGCGTGAAATGTTAATGATTCCAAGCCTCAGTGAATACTTCATAATATTAAATGGTAAAATTGCAACTTCTGGGAAGAAATGTAGGGATTATGAGCAAATATACTATTAACATGAAGAGATTGTTTGTTTATATTAAATTGCCACTACTGTGAATCAGTTCTTAGAACACTGAGGCAACCCTTATTTTATTTCCCAGAACTTTGACAGTCAAAGAGTCTATAATGACTTCAAATGGCTTCCATTCGGATTCTATTTTGGAAGCAAATCATGGTTTCAATAATATTAAATAAATTATCTCATGTAGGTACTCTCTAATAATGTTATTTCTATTTGGCATAAAAATCTGGATTTTTGCTTAAGATTAACTGATCTTCAATAATTGTGATGATCCAGTAACCATAGATCTTACCATTCAGCTTGGGCTGAGTTCACTGATTCCTTTCTGGATAAACTCAACCTTGGTCTCCATGACGACTTTGCACATTTCCAGTACAATGAACTTTGAATCAAAACATTTGCCTGTGTTGTATTGTTACTTTTTTTTTCCACTTGACTGACTGAGAAGGTTCACAGTATGTGGAATTCAAGGTTTCCAACATCGCTTCTCATCAAGTTCATCTACCTCTGTCTCCCAACAAGAACAACGAAGAAGGGGTGCGCTGAGACGGAGATTGAGACTGGGCGTGGTTGTGCACGCCTGTAATCCCAGCACTTGGGAGGCTGTAAACAGGAGAACCACTACGAGTCTGGTCTATGCAGAGGTAGGCCCTTTAGACCCTGTCCTAAAATACCAAAAACAAATAATAATAATAATAATAATAATAATAATAATAAATTAAATTTTAAAAAAAAGAACAACAAAGAGCCAAGTGTCTTCCTACTGAAGCAGTTTGAAGGGAGGATGGCAGTATTCATATTGTTGCCATGTACCTTTCACCTCATCTTTTTTGTATCTCTTTTTCCTTTACATTTTTCACTCCTGACTTGTCCTTCAGAAGCAGTTGTTTATGTAAAGCTTACATAGTAGAATAATATAGAAGAATTTGGGGACTACCATCCGGGAATCAAAAATATCAGCAGTTATTTCTCAAATATAATAGTGTTCTAATGGAAAAATTAAGAGCCATTTATGGAGCTCTCTCCATTGAATCAGATGCGGTGTGTATAAAACATTTTATGATTTTTACCCAACAGAGATCAGAACAAACTAATCCATAAAAAGTAAATATTTGAAGATCAAGTTGTGTGCATTTATAAAAGTCTGCTATAGTAATTCTTAGATTTTGATGGAAATTAACAACAGAAATAAGCCATCAACAATTATCTAATATATAGCTCACATATGACAAATATTGCAATTCACAATAAGAGTGGATTTCAATGTAAGCTTAGGTCATAGCTCTGTAGCTTCAGAGAGGGAAATTTTCCTTAGACATTATTGAAATGCAACACATTTTCTTCATTAAGCCCACAGTTCTTCCTTCTTTATGAAATCTCTGTGCCAGGAGCCCTTCCAATATTCCTTTTACTGCATGCAATAAAAACCTACTAAATATAAGAAAAATTAAAGAGCATTTAATACATAGTTGAATGAGTGTAATTAACTGATTCAGATCTATATAATTTAAATTAATACTAGCTTTTGAAAAGCAGAGACATTTCTCAGCATGAATTGTTTTAGTAAAAGTATCAATACTCAGGAATAAATGATTTGAAAATTATACTGAGAAAATCACTGCAGGCTACTAAATATTCTACTCATAATTTCTACATGTTTTATTTTAAACCATTCATACTTGCTACCATTAAGACTCTGCTATTCAAGAAAAGTGTTCTTTCATTAGAGAGAATTAATACTCTTGATAAATTTCTCCTTTACTTCAGGTAGCTGGTCAATGTGATTTTTATTCCACCTAATCTTTTCTTTATTGTAACTGTTATGTGTAATGGATAAGGCAATTCTCTTCTCTCCCTCTTCAGTAGGTGTGTTCATTCATAAGCTCTGTAAGTGAATGTGGAAGATACATTTGTTCTGTGTTACATTATATGAAGTATAGAGTAATAAACAAAATTTTGCAGATTCATCACAGTGTAAAATAAAATTCGGTCAACAATATAAAAACGATAAACATTTGGAAAATGAGCTTCTCCTTACATTTCATTGTCAAATATTCTTGATATGTGTTGCATACCAGAATGCTTTTATCAACTTAATTTTGTTCATTAAGAACACTTTTCTGGGGCTAGAATATAACTCAGCAGCACAGAACCTGCCTGGTAAGTGTGAGGTCCTGAACTTGATTTCTGGTTCCAAAGTAAAAAAGCCATACTTCACTATACAAGTAGATTCCAAATTCCTTTTTTTTTTTTTTTGGTTGTATTTTAGGCAAAGATCTACAAGGTATTCAAGGTCTCACCACTAGACTGGACTGATAGTGATCCACTTGTTTACAGCCTCCCAAGAGCTGGTATTACAGGCATGTGCCAACATGCCCAGTCTCAATGGCTGTCTTAGAGCATCCTGGGGGTGAGGCCAGGATAGCAGGCCTGGGGGATTGAACCCCCGGCATCTGTGCCTGCTTGGAGGATCTTTAATCCACTGAGCCATTTGGCTGGCCTCCAAATTCCTTTTTAATGTATAAACTATTAATCCTGTTCTATATCCATATACCCATTATGTATTTCAATCTTTGAAATGTGCCTCACCCTATAGCCAAAATCATTTCTCATCAATGGATTATTTGTATTCATATTAAATAATAATATACTTTTGTGTCTAAACTCTGCTTTCCTAATTATAGAATCTAAAACCCTTATTGTATTTAAAAAGCTAAATATCTGAGTGGGACTCCACTATTCAGAAATAAGAAGAAACAGGAAACTTCTGTAGGTAAATGGATGCAACTGAAGACCTTATGGACCATATATGCATAAGTAAAATCAATCAGACCAATACGTATAGACATCCGATTGTGTCACTAGTGTGAGAAAGTGAACAACAAGTAAATATGGCCCAGAATGTACAGTAGATATTGTGAATTGGGAGGAAATCACTCAAAAGAAAAGACAAACTGTGATGGAAAAAGGGAAAGGAAAGAAGGAAAAGAAATGATATATTTATACACAAGATAGTTAAAACAGTCATATAACTAGTTTCTCTTAGTTCATTGAAAAGAAAGGCTGGTGCTAATATTGTTTGGACAAGATATCATGCTTATACCAATTATTGCAGCACTCCTAATAACTTGTCTTGAAACTGTTTTATTGTTGCGTTTTTCTTCTCTTTAAAATAAAAAAGTACTATCGAGAATCTAGGATTCTATTTTGCATTTAATCTACACTCAAACTCACATTCACAATTTTTTCCCATCAGTAGCCATATTCTACACATGGAGATAATCTTAGAGTTAATATTGCAAATCAATTATTTTGCTTACACATACATGAATAAATATATATGATATATGCACACATTATGAGAATAATAATACATATATATAGGGCTTATTCCTCTTACTTTTCTCTGAAGTTATAGGCTATGTTGCATATTCTTCACTATTAAATATATATGTATATATGTAAATATATATATATATATATATATATGCTAAAGTTGTAAAATATTTGTAAAGCTTTGTATACTCCCTCCTTGAGCTTGTGCTCAAACTCCAGAACATGTAGCTGATTAAGGACTGTAGCTGCAGTTCTCTGATCTGAAAAACTGGCAATAAGGCCAACCTACTTAATCTGTGAATCAGTAGGACAATATACCAGAGCAATCTCATTTCTGGGAGCAGAGGGCTTTTCCAACTGGTAACTTTGGCTTGCGTACTCCTCAGTGTTTGGCCAGCGCTTTCCTGGAATGCATAGTGATCTAGGATACATTCCTTCTGCACTCTTTTCCTCTTTCCTCGAAAGAAGAAAGCTCATGTTTGGTTTGTAGTTTTACAGGTGAATCTTTCCTTTATAAAATGCTTCCATGTAGGAGGCAAACTGATCAGCCATTTCGGTTGAGACTGTGTGGTTTTCATGGTCGTATATAACTGGAGTAACTCTTTAAGGTAAAGAGAGGTCCCGCATCGTCTCCATTGACAGAGAATGAAGCGCAGAAGGGCCAGCCAGATAGCTCAGTGGATTAAAGCAGGGACCAGAGGTTCAATCCCCAGGCCTGCCATGCCTGCACTACCCCAGAGGCTCCCTGATACAGCAATTGAGACTGGGCATGGTGGCACGTGCCTATAATCCCAGTACTTAGGAAGCTGTAAACTGGAAGATCACTCTGTGTCTGACCTAGTAGTGAGACCCTGAACACCCTGCAGACCCTACCCTAAAATACAGAAAAAACAAATAAAGTACAGGACCACATAACTTTCCCAGAACTGGGTAAAATATTTTCTATGTTTAAAATACTTTTTGCAGTCCGTGTACCTAATGTCATGAAATACTATGGATTTTGAGTACGAACTAAAATCAAGGGGAAAAATATTTGCAACAACCATGGTTAAAATGGAATGAGAATTGTTGTTCAGACCACACAAGCTAAGATATTGCACTGCGTTGGAAAAGATTTACTGTGTAACTCAGCAGAGACTAGAGCATGTCGCTGGTATTACAAACTAAATCCATGCCACCCTCAGCATTCTTTATATGCCTTTTTTATGAGAACATGCTCACAGTCCATGGGTTTTTTGTTGGCATTAGTGGTTTTTGTTGCAGTTGTTTTGTTTTGTTTTTTGTTTTTGTGGTACTGGGGATTGAACTCAGGACCTTGCATTTGCCAGGCAGGCTCTTATGCTACTGAGCTATCTACGTGGCCCTACTAAATGGTGCGAACATTCCTTGTGGAGAGTTGGTGCATGAACATCACATTTTGGTACGTTCTATGGAAATTCATAGGCTTAGGATATTTGCTCATGGAATGTAACGTGACCAGGCCTTCTATTTTCCCATAATGTAAGAAATTCCATCAAATCCTTAAATCCTTAAGGACTGATAAGCATAATATGAGTCTATTAAGACATAATTAGTGCAACCTAGATTTAGCTCAAGTATAACGAGAAGGTACAAATTATCTAGATAAGCAGTCTACCCTGTTATTGCATAACATCAATTGCTATAGTTTTCAACTTATACCAGTGGCTATATAGAGAGTGAAATTGATTTTGTATTTGAGTAGACAGGTAAAACTCACACTCAGCTTATATTAGGTTATCATGGGAAATATAGGCAATTTAAGAATAAATACTGGCTACTTTTGAGCTATTTAAGAGTGGCCCTGGCATTGCAGAAGGAATACCTTTGTAGCGGGTAGATCTCTGAGGTGCAGATTTGTTCCAACACATTGTGCTCAAGGAAGCATGAGCTATGGTGAGAGGATATACAGTCCTGGGAGAGGCCAGTGGTTCACATCTCATGCAGAGATGTGTACAAAAGCCTAGAATATCTGAAAGAAAGAGCTTCATTGTACAGACATATCGATAGCTACTTGAGAATAGGAATGAAAGATAATCATTGCATACAGTGATAGCTGTGAAAAGTTATCAGAAAATGCGATAAACACTTAAGTAAAATATGAATCAGATATTTTTTGTTAGCCATGGTTTGTTATCATTCACCCCATAACTGACATAATGATGTTATCATGAAATGAGTGATTATGATAACAAAGATTAAGACTTTCTGTGGTTTCAATAGCACAGAGATGCTGTGGAGTATCACATTTATCAAGGCTAATCTAGGTATTATTATCACAGAATGTCTGTTTTGCCAGGAACACATATGAACACTTAGCTTACAGGGCATTACTTTTTCAGGGCGTAACCAGACCGTTTGAGCACCAAGGCAGAACTTCTCAGTCCTTACAGTGCAAGGATTTCACTCTCACAGGATTTGTCTTACTTCCTATAGAACCTTGACTAGCACTCCTGTTGTGCCTAATGGATGCCTGAACCACAGCCCTGCCTCTCTAATCGTGGCACTTGGCCAGCGAACCAATGTTATAGCAAATTTGGTATATGGTTTAGGTCTATAACACCTTGCCAAAGTTGCAAGTGACATTGAAATGAGTCACCTGGTGACCCTCAGGTTATGGGATCATAGATACCACCGTCTTATCAGGGGGTTAATTAACTGATGAGTTTATAGCTGAATGTGCTCTAGGAACATGAGGTCTGGTCAGAGGACTGGGCACTGGTGGTGTGTTCTGGAAGGGCACCTTCTCGTACAGGGCTCTTCTAGCCCTTCTTTCTCCTCCCCAATACCATGAATCACAAAGCCGGTCTCTGCCACGCTTGTGCACCTCTTGTTTCTGACCCACACACAAACTACATTTCCCAAAACAGAGAGTAGAGTTTAGCCTTTTCTCCTGTGATTGTTGTTTTCTGGAACTATGCCTCAATTTTCCAAAGGCAGGGGAACAAAGATTTTGTAAATAAGGAGAGAAAAAGGCATTGAAGGGACAATATGGGAATGGGCAAAAAAAAAAAAATCAATACATAGTATGTCTAGGTACAAATTCTCCATGATGAATATGATCACTAAGCATACCTAAAATGTACCAGTAAAATTAATTTATTTTTTAAGTAGTTAAAGTATCAAATCAGAATGAATACTTTGCTAAGAATGGGTGATATTTTAAAGGCTAAATTATATTTATTAACCCAGAGGTACCTATGATATTAGGATTTCTGTAGGAACGATGGCTCAATAGGGAAACAATGTTTGGCGATAAGTTGTTCCCTCTTGTCATCACCCCTAGTGACCCACTGAGGGCTTTCTGACTTTCATTCTCATGGCTAGGGATTCTCCAGGGTGGGCAACATTGCTCCCTAGAAGAATTAACATTGGCAGAGGACGAGCAAAGTGTCGCAGAATTATAGGTTTTATCTACTTGCCACAGTGTCCCTCCCACTTGCCAAAGATCTGGCTCCCTATTGCAGATTGTTTATCTTTAATTTTGCTCTTTGAGCTTTTGGTCTCATGGTCAAGGCTGGCCTCAAACCCATGGTCCTCCTGCTTCAGCCTTTAAGAAAAGCTTTTTTGGGTGAAATCCTGAGTTCTATTCCCAGTACAGAAAAAAGAAGAAAGATAAAAAGAAAGAAAGAAGAAAGAAAGAAAGAAAGAAAGAAAGAAAGAAAGAAAGAAAGAAGGAAAGAAAGAAGAGCTTTTGAACTGTGTGTTCTAAGCAAGAAGTTATAATCCACACTTTGATTCCTGGCCTCACACTGTGTGACCTCCATGGAGTTATTTTGTAGCTTCTGAGTATTTCATGGTCACCACATACCAGGGTTTGTGTGTGTGTGTTTTTTTTTTTCTGATTCCAGGCTTCATCATTTAATTGTGACCCTTTAAGCAAGTTAAAGTCAGTGTTTCAACTCATATAGCACGTAGAATTTAGATCTACCTTGAGAAGTTTGTTGTGCGATTAAATGGCATCTGATACATTATCGTTGATCATTAACTGTTACTGAGTAGCCTGCATCACTGTACTTCCTGAGTGGGTGTTGCACTCAACTGCATACCTCTATCATTAATAAACCCAGTATTATATGTTCCTTCCACTCCTTTATAAATAGTACATCCCCTTTATAACAGTGTTATATTAAATATCTTTGAAATATTTTTCTTATGTCCTTAAACTGGTCTTAGAATTGCCAGTTGAGTGTGAACATCTTAAAAGAATTCTCACTTGATCTGCCCACTAGGGGCTGAGGAAATAGCGCAGTGGAATAAGTACTTGCCTGGCAAGTGCAAGGTCTGGAGTTCGATCCCTGGTATCACCAATCAATCAATAAATAAATAAATAAACAAACTCCCACTAGAAAAAATTGTATCATTCACTGTTATGGTTTGGGTCTAGATGTCCTTCCAAACCTCAAAGCTTCATGTGGTCACAGTGAAGGTTTCAGATTATTTCAGAATGAAAACTATAGATTAGCAGATATCATATATATCGTAGATGACAGATGAAGATTGTGAAGACAGAAGCATAGGTAGATAGGCCGGCAGGTAGGTATCTATTCAGATAAGCGACAGTGAGTTATACTGCAGAGATTTTCTTATGACATTTTTGTGAAGGTGAGATTCTGTGTATAAGTCAGAGGTTACAAATAAACTCCAGAAACTGCCAAGATGTGGCATATTTCATGTAGATTTCTGTGAGTAGTATAGAAATTTTAATGTGAAAAGCTGCAACTGAATAGCCAATTGAAATGGTTATTAAGATATCACATTACACATTATTATCACTGCTGTAATGAAGGCTGTTAATTACAGCTTGTCCAATGAAGGCTGTCTACTCAGTAGAAAAGAGCACATTTTTCTCCCAGTAACCCCTTTGATGACCTGAAAAGTAATCAAAAGAGAACCCTCCAATTAATACCTTCAAATAATGTATTTGCTCTTCTTTGAGTTCTACTCATGTCTGCCCTTACTAATACCTTAATAAAAGCCAAAGCTGACTTAACAGTGAAATGCATTCATCCAAGAAAGAATATATTCTCAATACCTCTTTATTTTATATTCATGTGATAATTATTATATGGATATTAAAATAAGTCACAAATGTTAAGTAAAGAGAGTTGAGCAATTGCATTCCTCTTTAATACTAGTGAAAAATGAGATCATAAAACGTAATCTTTTATATCATTGATGAAATTTATCATTAGAAATTTACCACTAGAGTGGTTAGGAAAAAATGACCAAGCAATGAAAAATAACATAGCATATATAAGTGTGTATTTCAATAAAAAACCTAAAATTACAAATAGATAAGGTTTAATACATGAAATTAACCTGCTGTATGACTAGTAGACACACAAGATAAAAATTATGGTCATGGGCAAGTGAGATAGTTCAGAGAACTAAAGCACCTGCCTAAGCAAGCTTAGACAACAGCAGAGACTGTGGTTTGACCCCTGGCACCACACGCTACACCAGCCCCAACCACAGGGCAAGCTGAGTGGGCCAGAGTCAGGGCATGGTGGCACATGCCTGTAATCCCAGCACTGGGGAGGCTGAAAACAAGAGGATCACTACAAGTTCAAGCTATATAGTGAGACCCTGAAATAATCAAATACATTTAAAAAATTATGGTCACATAGACACTGAGCGAGAGGGGTACATCTTTATCATTAAATACTGAATACAATAAGTCCTTTAAGAGGTAAATAAATAATCTATTGCACTCATACAATGGAATATTGATCAGAGAAAGAAAAGAATGATCTAGTGATGAGCTCAATCACAAAGCAATCACATAGGCATTTTGCTAGGTGGAAAATAAGTAGTTTCAAAATGTGACCTATTATATAAACCCATTCACATGTTACTCTAGAAAAGAAAAAAAATAAAGCAAAAAATCAATGGACTTCAAGAGGCCAGGTTAGAGGAAAACACAGGTATTACCAGTTTATGGAAAATGGAATTGTTGACATTTTCACTACAGTGCTCATTAGATAAAACTATAAATGTGCTAAACTTGATAGACTTATACACCCAAATTAGACTACTTTAACATGTAATTTTTATAATTGAAAATATTAGAAATATAATTGCACAGAAATAATTGAAAAAGGCAAGGATGATGAGAAAACAGGAAAGCAAAATAAGAGGGACTAGATATTCTATTATCCAAACTTGACAAAATTGTGAAAATCCTTTCTTATTAAGACAGTATATGTAAAAACAAGTACCAATACATCTCACCTAAAATACACTCTTGTTAAAATTATTTAGTATCATATACTCCATAACAAAACACATCAAATATTTTAGTAAAATGTACCCAACACTTATTTCAAAATAAATTATATTATTTACTTTTAAAAAGAACACAAAATGGTGTTAAGAAAGTTAATTAGAAATGATAACAGAATTTCACTGAACAAAATAATATGAGTTCAACATTATTCTTATGTAGCATAGTGTTTTCTTCAATTTAGTTGTTTAGATTACCAGATGGATGCACACGGAGTGGGAAAGAACAAAAAAGTTATATGAAATTAAGAAGAGAAAGACAAGGAAAAATGAAAAAAAAAATTTAGCTGCTCCTTTCCATAGACCAGCAGCAATCCAAAGTGTATTTATAAGGTCTGGGCAGATAGTTCAAGGGCATAAGCACCTGCCTGGAAAGTTTAAGGTCCTGAGTTCAATCCCCAGTACCACGAAAAAAAAAAAAAAGGATTTATCCAAGTCATCTTGCATAAATAGATTTTCCCCTCCCTCCCTCTCCTATCCTTTTCCTCATCTCAGTCATTCCTCCCTTTTGAAGACATTTATTCCCTTTACACCATTTGTATTGTACCTATCAAATTGGATATACTCTTTCATGTTCTTACACTAGCGAGACAATATAAAGGTAGCACATGTGGGTCTGATTTATTTCACTTAAGAATACAGCCACTAGTTATATCCACTTTTCAATAAAAGCATCAAGTTGATCATTTCATATAGCTGAACAATACTCCATTGTGCAAATGTACCACAGCTTCTTTATCTGTTCCTCAGTTGATGGACATTGGCATTGTTTCCAAGATTTAACGATGAGAAATTATGCAGCTGAAACGTGGGTGCATAGATATTGTTCTGAGGATATATATATATATATATATATATATATATATATATTAGGGAAGGGCCTATAGGGTGTTTAGTGTCTCACCATTAGATCGGACTCCCAGTGATCCACCTGTTTACATCCTCCCAAGACTTGTATTTTTTTTTTTTTT
>NDGN011352303.1:0-32775 GCA_002564285.1 Tympanoctomys barrerae | reverse complement strand
GCCCTCCGTTTCGCTGCCGTCGCAGTCTCTCCGGTGCAGCAGGTCCCTGTGCGCCCGCTCTCCTGGCTCTGGACGCCTGGCTCAGCTCTCAGCTCAAGCTGACCAGCAGGAATCTTGCACAGGCTCTGCGCTTTGGTGACGTCTGAAGTAATGAAGACGCAGCAGCAACACAACCACACGTGTAATACTTTAGAAGTGGGATGCTAGAAATAGTCTCCACCAGGTAGGCATAGAGAACTTCCTCGATGAGGTAAAGCCTATAAAGGGGTGAGAGGAGCGCTTGGCATTTGATAAGAACTCAATAAACATAGTGCTGTCCCTTTTACATCTGCGCCCGCGTGTGCTGCAGGTGTGTGTCAGGTGTGGAAATCAACACAGCACCTGGCCAGAGATGAGTGGTATGTGGGTTGGAGAGGGCCGGCAGGTCAAGGGATTTGACTCCAGCTTTGTATTTTGGCTAACAACATCCCAGCACCCCTATTAATGTATTTTGCATGTTAGACACTGCTGCTGTCTTCTGACTGCCTTGCTGTCCCAGTAAACATCACTCGGCTCTTTAGTGGCATTTGGTTTTGCAATTTTTATTTGGTGTTGTGACACAAATCTGCCGCTTTTGTCTGAGGTCCGGCTTAGGGGCACAGGGACCTTAATGCAGCCCATTGGTAATGGGAGGACCTCGCTGCTGTCGGCTTCCTCGAGCCCGCCTCCCCTGGTGTGGGTCTTTGTTGCAGGGCTGCAAGTCGTTGGGGTCCTCTGGCAAGGTCCCCCAGCCGGCCAGCAGCCTCCCCAGGCACTCAGTACAAATCTGTCTGGGGCAGGTGATGGGGAGCGAGTGCTGAGGTGTGATGAACTACCTCGTCCCATTCTTGCGTGGTGCAGGGGCCACGTGGGGTGGCTTAGCCAGGTCCCCAGATAAGGCGACACTGTCTACAGGGCAGTCCTTATGCCAAAGGCAATGTGCTGGGCAACTTCATGGCGCTCAGGCAACTTCAATGTGTCCTGATGCCGGTCACCCACCTGGCTTGGCAGGGATGGCCCCTTTCCGTGGCATCCCGGGGGACAGGATTTGATCCGTGCCTCGAGGGCGGCTGTCCCAGGTCAGCAGATGGCCTTCTGGTGGCTATCTCTGGCCTGGCTTCCCAGGCCATTCCTTCCCAGTATGAACAGCTGTTTCTTTCACTCCAGTTGCTGCCTGGCCGGATTGGTGATTTTTCTTCTGCCCTTGGGTTTGTGCAGCACATAAATCTTTTTCTTCCTCTGACCTGGCCTGCAGTTCTGTCCACCTGTGCCTGCCTTGAGCAATCCATAACGCTCGCCAGGTTCTGTTTCCTTTGCTACCTTCAGCCTACAAACCAAACTTTTTCTTCCCTTTCCCCAGCTTCTGGGCTGATTCAGCACTCTCAGCACCTGGCTGCCGGCTAGGACTGAGACACTGAAAGTATACCATGCAAGGGTCTGACCTGAATGGCAGAGGCAGAGGAGCGGCCAACAGCTCGGTCCCTGCCGCCTCCTCTCGCTCCCCACCTTGAGTTCAAGGAGACTTAACTTACCCTAGGTTAGCCGCAAGTGTGCTGAATGTGTAAGAGTTAACTGAACAGTTGGTACTTATAGGAGATTTTGCGCTGTCAGAGAGCAGCCAGCCCACAGAGCAGTCCAGTCAGATGACCATAAAAGTCAGATTGGACTTAAGACAAAGGAACTCTAGGGCTGGCCAGATAGCTCAGTGGATTAAAGCACCAGCTTAGGCAGATTCAAGGGCCGGGAGTTCAATTTCCAGTCTGCTGTGACGGCGATTGAGACTGGGCATGGTGGCATGTGCCTATAATCCCAGCGCTTGGGAGGCTGAAAAACAGATTGGGTCACTGCAAGTCCAGTGTGTGTAGTGAGACCCTGTACTAAATACATTGGAAAAAAAAGCAGAGGAACTCTTAGGAAGGCGCTCTGCGGATTCCACACCGCTGCAAGTCAAACGCTATGGAATTTGCTAACTGCAGCAGCTGTTTCTATAGTGTTTGGTTCGATAAATTTATTTTGGCTTTCTGGATGACAGAAGAAGTTCTGTAAGTGTTTTTCTCTTTGTGTTTTAAAAGAGTGATATGATGCTCATTGTTGTTGTCCTTGTTGTACAGGGCCTCACTATGAAGCTTGGACTCATAGTGATCCTTCTGCTTTCAGCGCCCCAGTGCTGGGATTACAGACGTGCACCACCATGCCCGGACTCGGTTGCTGGCTCAGTGTGCCCCAGGGCGGGGCTGATGTGGCATTTGGACCAGGGATCGAACCCCAATATGATGTTCTTGAATTATCACATCTCACCACTGGCTGGAAACCAAGATGAGTGAAATGTTGGTGCAAGAAAGTTTGTACCAAAAAAGTTGGGGCAGAATGAGAGTACTCAGCTATGGCCAAAACAAGCTGTGTAGTGAAATGAATAAAACCCTCATTTTATTAGGATCCAGAGGCTTTCACACACACACACACACACACACACACACACACACACACACCTCGTGTGTGATGGATGATAGCCAGTAGGGACCCTTTAGCTGTCTTTCCATTGCTTTTGAGAGGCAAGCTTCTAGGCTTGCAGGATGGGCTGCTTGCTCTCTCCCAACATCCCTAGGTTTTGCTTGTAGTGGTTCAAGATTTGGGGTATAATTAAGAGCTGGGAGCCCAAATGACGTAGAGATCCTAGGCTATGTGTGGGACGTTACCACACCAACTTAGGCTGGGACAACAGGGTGCTGGACACCTGGGTGGAAAGTTCAGCCACTCTCAGAGCTGTTGGTGCAATCCCATGTGGGTCAACTGATCACCCCATTTCTTTGCCAGAGCAAAGTCACACTGCATGGCATTTGTACGGTGATTTGAGTCTTTCAATGTGTTTTCACCTCTGTTGTCCTCTTTGATTCTCACATCACAAGAGGACAGGATGCAAGGGGCAGGGGATAGATGGGATTCTCCCATGGGTAGGAAGAGCCAACCAGGCAGGCCTGGTAGGGCAGGCGGAGGGTTTGTGTCTCTGGCAAGAGCCTGTATTTCTTCAGCCTTCAGAGTCCATCCATGGTACGAGCCCTGTTTGTCAAGGAAGCAGAGTACTTCCTTCTTCCAAGCAACTCCTTTTCAGGAGTGTGGGTTAGTGGCTGTGAGTATAGACCTTCACATGGTCAACAAGAGTGCCATTTACAAAGAATGACCAAAATGGATGATGAATATTAATTTAAAGACATTTTAAAGTGAGAGACACATTGACATAAATGTCCTCTAAAGTACTGCCCCAACGTCAAGCACTCTTATGTAATTGGGTGTTCTTGCCGATTTCTGAAGCAGCTGGTTCTGGACTCACTTCCACGTTGCTAGGCACAGTAAGAAATGCCGCTCAGTGCCGCTGCCTCGGGTCGCCCCACAGAGGGGGAGCTTTTGCATACGTCTCCGGGTCCCTGACCCCAGGCCGTGGATCTGGAGCCACGCGGCTGCTGGCCCCTGCTCCAAAGCCGGAGTAAGCATGAAGGGTGAATGTTTATAACTGACCAGGGCACCCAGACAGCCATGACCCTGTGACAGAGACACGAAAGAACACTTCCAGAACTGTGTCCGTTGGTGACAAGGATGATGAGATGAGTGTGTTTGGAGCAAGGGACAGGACTTTGAGGCAACGTGTCTTTTACTGTAATACATTTTTAAAAATCTAAGTCTTCCCCATATTGTCCAGTCACACATCAGAGCTGAGCCTGCTCGTTTTAAAGCTGAGTGCATGGAGGCCCAGGAAAGAAATGTGAAGCCACCCTCACGGTGCGGAGGGGACAGGAGCCGTCCCAGGGAGCCCTCGCACAGTAGCCATGTGGACAAACAGTCACGCTGTGCACACGGTTTTCAGAAAGAGTAATGAGCAAAACACGTGTGCACGCACTGTACTCGTGTTCGCTTCAGAACATCAAAGTCAGAAGAGTGCTGCCTTCTCAGAATACTTGAGTTAATGTCAGAAGCAACGATATTCTTTTCGTCTGACTCCTCTGTTACTGAGGCTTATTTAATAGCTTGTAAATTCTCTAGGAATTTAAGACCAATAAACAATTGCTTGGGGAGAGAGCCTGAACTCAGTAATCATGTGTACTGAAACTAATAATATCAACTATGAAGCAGGAGACCGCTGCAGTGACGCTCTCTAGTTGCTTTTGTCGGTTGGATTCTCTAAGAAGCCTAGAAAGAGGGTGCCGCAGTGATCTCATTCGACAGATAGGGAGGCTGGGGCTCAGAGAACCTGGCGGCCACGCCCTGTGGGCATCATAGTCTTGGTTTAAATGAATAGAGTCTGAGTGGAGAACCTGTGATTTTTTTTTTTTAAAC
The DNA here is from genome assembly GCA_002564285.1 of Tympanoctomys barrerae. Lineage (NCBI taxonomy): Eukaryota > Metazoa > Chordata > Mammalia > Rodentia > Octodontidae > Tympanoctomys > Tympanoctomys barrerae. Next base: position 28,428 of record NDGN011352303.1, on the reverse strand, counting down.
ACCGCCGTTCTGCCTTCCTGCCTATATTTCATCAAAAAATTCTTATACTTTTTAAATTTCTCTGATAAGCATGAAATGAACTTCCTATTAAAAATGTGGTAAATTGTTGGGCATGTTGACATGTGTGTAATCCTGCTATGCTGGAGGCTGAGGTAAGGGGGTCACCGTGAGTTGAAGAGCCGGGGTTACACAGTGAGTTCAAGGCTTACCTGGAAGACATAGTGAGGCCCTGTCTCAAAAGAGAGAAAAAAAATATATATCAAAACATCTGGATTTGGTAATTGTGAGGTCCCAGACATATATGTCTTCCTGAATTACTGAGAGAGGGCTTCCCAAGGTTGCCGATCACAGGACACAGCTTGCAGAAGGACTCCTGGGTATGGAACTTCTGTAGCGACTTCTATACCTTTAAAGAAAATTCTCGGCCCGCGTAACCTCTTCCCTAATGCGGGCACTTGGTGTAGAACATAATGAAGATATATACCGAGGAAGAGAGCAAGTGGGAGCAGGTGATTGTTAAGCTAGGTCTGAAGGCCCAATTATGTTTCCGCCCGCTTCTGGGTGATGAACAGGGTCGCAGGTTATGGTTTCCCCTGCTCCTTCATCCCGTGGTGTCATCCGCCAGACTGCACTGGCTGACCGGTGCAGGTTTAGTGTGACTGCTGTGGCGCGTGCCGGCTGCCAGCCCAGGTGACAGCACTTGGCATTTTGAATCCAGGCCCCTCTCCTTTATAGCTCTGTGTCCCCTTGACTTGCAATAAACAGCAACTGGCCAAAGACAATGCTACAGAAAATTCTGTGCTTCTTATATTGTTTCCCTTTTTAAGTTGCAATCCAGAGGCTAGACCGCACTGCAACCCGAAGACCCCCTCGGGCAAGACGCACGTGATGGGAGGCTATTTATAAGGTTTAAATCATCCATGTTAACGTGCTTAGCATTCACCGGAGTGGCTCCTTGATGCCAAGTCCAATCCACAGAGAAGGCTCCACACTGGGTCTCGGCGTCCCCTACACAGATTCTCCAGGGCGAACATGTCGCGGGAAACACGGCGCTACAAGATCCCTGCAGGAGTGAACTAATCCACCCTCCGCCTCTGGCAGGGCCAAGAGCAAAACCCATTTGGGGATCTAGACAGACCTGTATTGCTCCCTTGTTTGTAAAATCTCATTGGTTCCATCTCTTTCCATTTTTAAAATGAAGGCTGTAGGCAAAGTATGAGAAAAATGATTTATATATGGACACCCGTGTCTACAGCTGCCTCTTGACCATTAAGTATTTATTAAAATTCTCCCATATGTGAAGACAGCATTAAAGTCCTCAAGTTAACTCAGTGTAAGGAAAAGTGTGCTCACAATACAAGTTGGTGGAGAGGACTGGGTGTGCAAGGCAATGTTTATGTTCCAGCTGAAGGTGACGCTGGGTTGTGTGCATGTGGGTCCAGAGACCTAGACGACCCGGCTCACGCAGCTCTAGCCACGCCCACTTGGGTTTCCAGCTCCACGCTGTCGTATGCGGGGGGGGGGTGTTAGTTACAGCATTTCCAAATTATAAAAACTTAATTTTAGGGAGGTTAGAGACATCTACTTTTCTTACCTTGAATTCTTGCCCAGAAATGTATCTGCTGTCTGCTGCCGTTTGGATGAAAAAGCCAGAGCCCCAAGTGAGGGCTCCATGCAGAACAGAGGTTCTCAGCACCCCCTGAGTGAGGGGTTGGGCTTTCCCAGAGGAGCACAGGGGCGTTCGTGGCCCCTCGTCCCCCTGCCTCCCCTGGGAGACTCCTGTATGATACTGAACAGAAGACTGGGTAAAAAGCCATCTTTCCTTCCCTCTTTCCATCATTGAAAGAACTATTAAGGGTTGGGCTACTCCCCAAATAGCACATGGCAGTGGCCCTTGTTTGTGAAGAGCCCCCAATAATCAAGTCTCCAGGACGTGGTGGCGAAGGGCAGTGGTAGAGGCAGGTGCAAGGTGTGTGGAGGAGGCCCAGAGGGAGCGAGAGGAGAGCAGCCTCGTCTGTGGTATTTAGAATGCACTTTCTCAGGTGGAGCACGTGTGAGATGCCTTTGCGGCAGAGGAATGTGGTGTCGATCAGTAGAAGAGGGCCCCGGGGCAGAGCCCGAGGAGGGGAGGCTGGACAGCAGCTCCCTGCTGCACTGTGAAGCTGGGTTTGCAAGGTTGAAAGAGAGAGGGTGTGGAGCTCAGCTAATGTTCTCAGACAGGGAAGAACAAGCGGGGCTCGGGTGACAGAGTGAGGGGACACTGAGGTGGGCAAAACAGAAGAGGGGTGGTGTGGAGACCATGGTGGTAGCAGAAGGTAAGGGTCGACCCTCGATCCTGTGGGCAAAGGCAAGAAAAGCTGGGGCATTCTGAGATGCCTTGGAGGTCAGTGAAGGTGATGGAACAGGAGGGGAGGATCACTTTTAGAGGGAGTGGTGTCCAGAGCCCAGAAGTTTTTGAAATGAGTCCAGCGGTAGGGTGTTGTGTTTGCGGGTGGACAACAGTGATGCCTTTGCGTAACTACCTGATAGCTCCCCTGTGAGTACCCTAAAGGCAGTGGTGGGGACAACCAGATCGCGGCTGCCCTGGAGCTTGCGTGTGGCCAGGCATCTCCAGCTTGCTATCAAGATGCCTCTAGGGGGAGACTAGGTCTAGGGCCGGGAGAGTTTCTTTCAAGTGTCTGCTTTATCTGAAAAAGATGTTTAATGTCTGAATTCTGCTTTGAAAAAAATGTGTGTGGTTATATAAAGTTTTAAATTATTTACTGGCTAAGTTATGCATGTTAACTGCTCCTCACCCAAATGTACACAGGTCTGGGCCGCTGGATCCCCGGGTCTGTAGCTGCCCCTGGTCCCTGGAGTGCGAAGCACAGACCTGGTAGTGATCTGATCATTCCTACTACTGGGTGGATGTTCAGAAAGCGCCTCCCGGCCCTGCACATTTGCTTCTTGACTTCTGATATCCCAGAATTCCTTCGCTAAGCCCTAGGGCAGAAGCTGAGCAAATACCAACTTTGTCAAAAACAAAAACTAAACTTCAGAGCTGATCTTTTGGCTTTCTTGAAAAAAACAAAAACCAGAACAGCTCCAAATGCCAAATTAGGTTTTATTTTATTTTATTTATTTATTTTGTTGTTGGCGTCGGGGATTGAACCCAGGGCATTTGACTTTTATAAATTCACAAAGGTAAGACACGGGGGGGGGGGAATAAAAAATGCACAGGTGCAGGTGCATAAAATATCAAGCAGGCTTTCACCATCCTGTCTCCTGCCCTCCTCTCCCTCTTCTCCACAGGGCGTTCCTGGGCGACTGTTATAAGGCCTGGGTGTTGCCATCGCAATCTCTCCAGAGGGCTGCTTAGGAAAGCCGTCACCTGGCCCCCCGGGGTGCTGGGAAGAAAACCCATGTTACTGTTATCACTTTCAGGTCTGGGGACCAAGCCCTTGTTCAGCCAGGCAAAGGGAAAATGTCTCCCTCTCTCTTCTCTCTAGAAGTTGTTTCATGTATTTCTTTGTGGCCCTTTCCCGCTGCCCTCTGTGGTGTCCTTGCCTTGCTGCTGAGGGATGCAGTTAGTTCTGCAGACCTGGTCGTGGGGACATTGCTCTACAGGGACAGCCTCCCCTGCACTCGAAGTCCCCAGCTCAGCTGGTTCTCTGCAAAGCCTTTCTGCCCTCAGACTGCCCAGAAAACTAAAAACAAAAATGCAGAATCAGAAATAGTGAGCCCCAGGGGACTGGGGAGATGGCTCAGTGGTCTAAGCGCCTTCTTGGTAAGTGCGGAGACCTGGGTTTGGTCCCCGGTATCTCATACTGTGCCAGCCCCGTGCTGAGCCAGCCATCGAAACCGGGTGTGGTGGAGCACACCTGTAATCTCAGCGCTGCGGAGGCTGAGCCAGGAGGATGATGGCGAGCCCGAGCTGCATCACGAGGCCCTGAGCCAAACAAATAAATGAATAATTAAAAGAAAAAAGAGTGAGCTCCAGATTCAGGGAACCCTCTCGGCACCCTTGGGTGTCACTCTGAAGCCACGAGGGACGCAGGCGCACCAGCTTCTTGTGACAAATAGCCCAGATTCTGGGTGCTACGGAGTGAGCTCCCCAGCTTCAGGCTGTTGTGTTGGGAGCCCTTGGTGGGTGAGGAGATCTGAGAGGAGATGCTATAGACAAGAGGGCCATGTTTGTTTGTCTGTTTTTTTAAGAGATGGTGCATATGAGGTCAGGTGTGGTAGCGACCGTCTGTAATCCCAGAGCTCTGGGAAGCAGAGGCAGGAGGATCTCAAGTTTGAGCCCAGGCTGGGCAACTTTGTGACTTAAAGGGATGTGCTTTCAAAATAAAAAATAAACAAATGAAAAAGAGCTGGGAGGCAGCTCAGGGAGAGGGCCTTGGGTTTAATTCCCACCACCATCTCCTCCCCCCTTCCCCCCCAAAAAAAAAGAAAGAAAAGAAAAGGAAGAGAAGAGAAAGGAAAAGAACAGCAAAGAAAAATGCACACTGGAAATGTTGGCTCAAGCCCGGGGCACCAGGCCCTTAAGTCAGCCTTCCGGTGTGTCGTGCAGGCAGAGCCTGCTGGTCACACTCCTAGAAGATTTTGGAATCAGGCACTCTGGGCCGCCTTCCTCCTGGGAGGAGGGTGAGCTCACGAAGCTGAGACCTTCTGGGGGCTGGAAAGCATTATGAGGGAGAAGGCACGACTGGTGCCACCATGCCTGCTCCTGCGGAGCCGCGGGGAGGGGGGACGTGGGTGTGGGCACATGCACGTCCTCCGGGCTGTGTGCGCCAGCCCAGGGGGCCACACCTCGGAACACAGGCTGACCGCTTGCCTGGCAGACGCTTCTCACTGTCCTGGGCACTGTTAGTGCAGTACCAGGCCACACGCTGGGTTCTGGGCAAGGCCTCCTTCCCGGCTTGGAGGTGGCCTCCTTCCCGGCTTGGAGGTGGCCTCCTTCCCGGCTTGGAGGTGGCCCGCCTTGCTGTGTCTCTACAGAAAGATCGTATCTTGTGTCCCTTCTAAGAGGGCCCCGAAACCCATTCAAGAGGGCTCTGCACCCCGAGCTCATCACCTCGCAGAGTCCCCTCTGCTGCTACCGCTCCAAGAACCATGGCTTCTACACAGCGGTTGGGCTGGAATACGATCTCGCTTGCTCCATAGCGACTACTAAGCGGATTATGCAAATCAGACACATGGCTTTATTTACTTGCTTGACATATAAATTGGACAGGGACAACCCAGTGTTTTCAGCCCAAGCTTTATTTTACTGTATCTGAAACTCCCCTCCTTGGGTGCCAGCGTTCTGATGGCCTTCTTATCCCTGTCGCCGCCTCTGTCTCCACTGCACGTCAGTGTCTTCTGTGTCCCTTTCAACTAAGATAATGTAGACTTCAGTTTCTATATGGTGACAATAATGTGGGTTTTTTTTTTCCTTCATTTTTCTGCTCTAAAAGCTTTTACTGAATATATTTTCCTCAAACAGCACACTATCTCCAGGCCTGAGGAACTTGATCCATCTCCTTGGGACAGTGTGGTCCTGGGAAAAAATCCGTGTCTTAGGAATTTAGTGCAGGGAAAGTCCGGGGGTGCCCTGGCACCTCTGTTCACACAGTTAATTCTTGCAAGAGTGTTAACTTCAAGAGTTAAATCTTGCCACTGTTCTGGCCACAAACTGAACTGGATGGGAAACGAACTAATGCTTAGGCTCAATGTTGATGTTTTGGGGGAATCTGATTGGGTTCTCCTCCAATTCGGTTGGTGCCCATAAACATGGAAGAAATTAATCTCATGAACCAACGTACCGCTGTAATTATTTTGCAAAGATCATGCTGGAAAGATCATTCTTCTAAGGGAGAAAGCAAGACAAAGGGGAGGCCAGCGCAGTGGGTTTGGGGGTACAATTGGTTTTTCTTTGACCATTTTTTAAATGAACTTTCTGCAGATCTCTTTGTGGGTCAGATATGATCCTGCGAAGGCATTTGGCGATTTCTAATTTATAGCTTTAGGTACAGTTTGGAATTTCTTTAATAAGGAACTAATTTTTTTTTCAATGAAAATTTGCCTCTGAAGAGTCTTGGGAGCTGCCTTTCAGACAAGAAATTCCTACCAAAATGCAGAGAAGTGAGGTGGTCCTTCCTTAAAGTAGATTTTGGTAGGGAGTGGGGAATGGATGAATATGGGAATTTCACAGCCCTGAATAAAAAGAGGTGGAGAAAACACCTGCGTGTCCAATGGTAGTGGGATGCTGAGCAGAAGAGAAGCACCACGTTGTCTCTGTCACCTTTACATGTAGTAGATGCTCAGTGATGTTGGCTGAACAAGTGAATTCTTAACCTTACTTGATATTCTTCCCTAACTCTTGCCTCCTGTCACAAATGAGGGAGTGCCTGGTGGGCAGATGGTTTGTGACATCCCAGAGGCTCATTCTGCTGTATGCCTTTCATCTGAACATCTTAAGAGAATGTTCTAGAAGATAATTTTTTTTTTTTTGCACAATCCCTGTAAGGCGTTACAGGTATTATGAACAAGCCCGATCTTAGGTTTGTCAGTATTACCTCATGGCATTCTTCACGGCTTAGCTTCTCACCTGTCAGAAAGGAGACATGGCTGTCCTGCAGAGCGGGGTTGGGGACATGGGCTTGGCACTCTGGAGGTGTTAAAAAAATATCCCTGTATCCCGTGTGTGATAGCAAACCTTTTAGCGTTGGTATGAACAGCCTGCCGTGGTACACGGATATTAGTGTCCTGCACTGTGACCTACGTCAGTGATGTAGGCCTAAGATTGGGTGTGGCTGTGAGTGCTCTGAGAGGTGACATCTGTTTTTAGGCCTGTGGATCATCTAAAAGTGGTACACTTCAGAAGAATGAAGCGGTCCTTCCCAGACACATTACCTAGTTCTCAGGGTAGTGTGGGAGTGTTGGGTTTTGACCAGAAATGTGACCCAACCAGGGATGGGGTTCAGTGTCTCCTCCTGCTGAGCAGATTCGTAGATCAATAGCAAATTCTGTCATCTTCTCAGGAGCAGTGGACTCTTTGGGTCTCAGAGCTAAATATTCAGGAACCCAAGGTCCCAGCATGAGCTTGACAGAGGCCAAGGACTGTGACCTTTTTTCTGTAGCTGCAGTTTCCTGCCAGGGCCATGTAGGGGCAGGGCAGTATTTGCTGAGGGTAGGGATGAATGAGCATTACCAGGACAAAGTCTGGCTAGAGGGATGAGCTAGAAGAGTGACAAGGGCAGACAGGGAACCGACCTGAAGAGCTGGGGGCTCTGGTGCATGGGAACAAGGTTGGGACATCACAGATGTCACAGGCAAGAGGCAGTGCAGAGGGTAGGCCAGCACAAAGGCCGTGCCTTGGCCTTGGCCAGTTCCCACGGAAGGCTGTGTGTTGGTGGCAGGCCAGATTTCATAGTCTCTAGGAAAGCTATAGTTTTCTCAGTGCCTCTCCTGAGGCAGCTTGGGCCAGGCCTGGGCCCAAGACAGCATGCTGGGCCCATCCAAGGAGTTCACTTAACAAGATCATGAATTCATCTACAGTCTATTGCCAATAACACTGTAACACAAACCTTGCTGTAGGGATTAAATTTCAATGCCTGAACCCTTGAGGGTGCTCAAACCTGATCCAAATCGAGGCCGAGTTGGGGTCACCTTGGGTGCCAGGGTTTCTTCGTCTGACTTTTGCGGTTGTCCACCTCCTGGTAGGAGTGGAGACAGGAAGTCAGAGGCCTGTGTGTGAGCCACCTTCGGGCTGCAGCTGGTGCTTTCTGCATAGCGACCCAGAACCATCGCAGGAGGCATGTGCTCAGGTCTTCAGCAGGCTACCCCTCCTCCTCCTGCTCTTCTCTTGGTCCCCCTCTTCCTGTTCTTCCTCTTCTTTCTTCTCTCTTTTTGCTCTCCACCCTGCCCCCCTCCCCACCTTCCCCTTATCCTGAGGTCCATCCGTTTGCCCTGAAAGCAGCCCTGGGCCTGGCTTCACGGGTGCAGGAGGTGGGTGAGCTAGGACTTGTGTGGCATTTCCTTATGTATCCTTAAACGCATTCATACTAGGGAAAATACGATCCTCCAAACACTCATTAAATGATTTCAACAATAATCGGCCCCCACCCGTTGGCTCTTCCTACCCTTGAAGCAAATCTCAACCCAATGTCATGTCACATTCTAGGGGTTCAAAATGATCACACCTCCATCATCAAAGTTTCTTCCCTTGACAATATGATAAACACTGGATTTTTCTCACCAGCAATAACTACCTGCCTGCTTGCACTCCAAAGCTTGAGTACTAGTGCAGGGGGATCTGGAAACCTCATGAAATCCTGTAAGGATATCATGTTAAGGACCCTGCTTTGAATCGAAGGGTCAGCTCGGGGCTTAATTCTTGGGCCTCCTTCCATCAGAAAGATGCTTGCTAGGCAATGACGTGTGGAAATGTGCAGCAGGGCCCCGAGGCAAAGGTCTTTGTGGAGATAAATTGAAGCACATCTTGCTTCACTCTTCTAGCCCGTCTCTGAAGAGTCACTTGCATGACTACGAAGCCCTAATTATTATTTTCGTTGAAGGTGGAAGTAACTCAAAACCTTTAAAGTGATGCTTATGAATATGTTATAAAAAGTTAGTCTGTGTTTATTGAAGTAGAAAATACTTTCAATGACTATTAATGAAGGCATCCGAGACTAAAGAGATATGGGGTTATAATACCAATGAACCAAAATTGAGAAAGATAAATTCTAACAAAAATGATTAAAATAATGGATGCTAATATAATTTTTATATGTTCCAAATTTTTAAGGGACATGAAATTGCTTTGGATTTCAAGGTCAGCAGGCTGTGTGTTTAAATGCCAGCTCAGCTCCCGCGGCACCATAGCCAACTTCCACGAAGCACTGAAAAATCTATGTGGGGTCTGCTTCGATTTCCCAATTTTGCTCTTTCCAGGAGAGAGAAGTTAAAAGGGGGAATCTATCACCAGCTTGGTATTTAAGCCCATAACCAAGATGACCAGCATAACATTTAAGGTACGGGCTGCTGAAAATAATTGATTGTGCAGTCAATCTCATTAACATAGGACACAGATTACAGGCGTGCCCAGGACGGTCAGCACAAAAGCCTCTTGGTCAAAATTACTGACAATCACACCACCAGGCGACTAAAGACATTGTCTCCTTTTCAGGGGCTGGGGAGCGACCTCCTTCGTTCTTGCCGGCCGCCTTCACCCTGCCAACCCCGGCAGCCGCTCTTCTCCTCCAGCCTGTGCTTCTCCTTGGCTTGTAGAAAAATGGAGATGGTGATCCCTGCACTGCCTGCCGCTGGTAAGTCATGGTTCCCGAGGTGGCCTGCCCTCATGCACCGCTGGGGATCTATTTCTTGGCACTCTACCAGTGTCAGCTTACTCCACTGAAAAGTATTATGAATAAGCACAGTAACTTCTGATGTCTGTGTATCTCCCTTTCTACACACACACACACACACACACACACACACACACTCACTTCCGCTCTATATAAGTTCAGAATTGCAGTAAGGAATTATGCATCACCAGCATTTCTAGCTATCTTAGCATGAAGGGGTTCAGATTGTCTTTAGTCCGCTGTCTTTCCTTCCCTTTGTGTTTGGCTATGTGTAGTGCTGGCTTCACTCACAGGATCTCCAGTATAGTTTCTAGAGGGTTCTTGGCTTCTGCCTTAGGCAATCCAGCTGACACCAACTTCCAGAGGCGCCTCCCCCCACCAATCCAGAGAGAAAGTGATGCCCCCTTGTGGTAGCTTTACTAACACAGAAAACGAATTTATCCTTTCTAGAAGCACCTGGTGCATCACAGGCACACATTTGGGCTGATACCGACTTTGAGCTCTCCTTTCCAGTTGGGGATGGTATATACTGAATAGCTGAAGCCTTCCCCTCTACCTAGAGTGGTGGCCTACACAGCCTAAGCCACATGGAGGACCATGGACAAAAATTCAGTGTTGCTGTCCTGAAGCATGAATGTACAATCGCCGCCGGGAAACACTGCGATTTCCTTTTTGCTGCTGCCCAGCTCTGTGTCTATTGAGACGTGTCCTGTTCTTATGAGGCCAAAATATGGACTTTGCAGTGTGGAGTTGGCAGACTGGGAGCAGGAGGCGGGCACTGCTTTCCAATTTTATTTTTATTTTGTGGTATATAAGACTTAGCTAGAAAATAATCAGCCTTGAAAACTAGAGATCAGAATCGTGAGCCTATCTTAGTTGCTTTCTCACTGTAGAGACAAAATACTCAACACTCAAAGTTCAAGGAGAAAAAGCTGAGTTCAGCTCACTGTTAGTGGAGGATTCAGTCCCTAGCTGGCTGGTTCCAAGGCAGGTTGTTCTGGCAGAGAGGAAGAAATAATACATGGTGTGGCAGGCGGCAGGCAGCAGGCAGCAAGCAGAAGCAGCAGGCCTTCCTTCCTTCTGTCCCTTTATAGTCTACCCAAGCTACGAGCCTACTGATTGGTGCCATCTATACCAAGGCGGGGGTTCTGTTATCCATACCCTCGATGGCAGCTTCACACCGTTAACCCACATTCACACTCCGTAAGCCAGTCTCCTTCAAAACTCCCAACTTTGAGTCCATGAGGGTTTGGGGACCTTCTAGATAGAAGCCCTAATGGTGCCAAGGGCCTGTCCTGGCCTTACAGAGCAGCCACCAAGCAAGAGAATAGTGGTGGCAGGTGGTCTTTGGGTAAGGAATAAGTCCAGTATAAGGACTTAAAAATCTTCAAAGACTAAAAGTCAGGATAGACACGAGGGAGTTTTTAATAACGGGAGTTGGCGACACTATTCTAAGCAGTGGCGACAACATAGTTATACAGCAATTTACTATTTACAGGACATTTTTGCACTCATTTACATTTAATGGCATCCGTAAGACTGCTATGAATTTAATTCCTAGTGGCAGAATCCCAGCAACCATACCAAATAATCTAGTGGCTTGTGAAAGTAACAGCTTGTTCTAAAATTAAAATGTTATTTTGCCATGTGAGTAAATATGTGCTTCGAATTACAGCTCCATGCCCCAATATTTTATGTACAAAGATATTTCTAATAACAAAAAAATTAGGAACTGCATGGATATAGAACAGTAGTAGAGTGTTAAATAAATCATAGTGTATCTATTGCATTATATTTTGAGTGGATGATTTTAAGATGGTGCCATCAAAAATGTCTAAAAATAGGAAAATCTCATCATACATATGTGATAAAAACAATTTAAGAATATGAATAAACCTGTGCTTGCAAAAAATAAACACATAGTGATGACTAGACACACGATCATGCAGGGTAACATTAACAACATTTAGCAATATTTATAATAGATTACCAATTAAACACAATTTGCCACCATCTATTTTTAATTGATGTGGTCATGCCAAGAGTAACAACAACAAAAAAATTTTTTTAATGTATTTGGTACCGGGTCTCATGATGCAGCTCGGATTCTTAGTGATTGTCCTGTCTCAGCCTCCCCAGTGCTGGGATTGCAGGCATGTGTCACCAGGCCCGGACTCAGTCACTGACTCAGCACGCCTGTGGGTGGGACCGGTGTGACATGCAGTATGGGGGATTGAATTCCGGTCCCTGAGCTTGCCTAAGCACGCACTTAGTCCACTGAGCTATCTCATCGGCCCTACAAAATATTTTTCTTCAAAAGTTACCAGTGGTTAGATTATGGGGGCAATTTTCCCCTTCCTTTTGCCTTTAAAAAACCTTGTGTTTTTTTTTCTCTGCTTTTTGAATTCTAAAATAAGAATGCTGAGTGTACACTAATATATCACATTTTCATTCGCATGCAATACATTCACCGCATACCCCAAGGGAATTAAATTAGTGCTTAACAGTTGATAATGATATTTATGAGTTCGAGAGGTACTTGGGTTGAATCCAAGGCCTTGGCATTAAGGTACATTTCTATCCCCTTTTGAAATTTTCATTTTGAGACAGTGCCTCATTAAGTTACTCAAGATGGGCTTGGATTTGCGATCCTCCTGCCTCAGCCTCCAGAGGCTGGGATTACCGGCGTATGCTGCTGTACCCAGTAAGGATACTTGATAGTGTTCAGTGGGTGCTGGCATTTAGAAATCCTCTGGGAGACAGTATCTATGTGTTTGCTCTCTCCTAGTAGTCATAGCTGTGAACTTTATGTCTCAGTATTTCTCCCATCAGTGCGGACAGGAGTGGTCCTTACCTGTCAAGGCTGAGTCAATTAAACAGGTTTAAAGCATACAAAGCCCTTAGCTTGGTGCAAAGAAAAACTCAGTACATACCTGGGGTGGTTGTATTTTGCTGCTGCTCAGAGGCAGAAATGCCTGCTACCAAAGAAGCCCCAAGAAAGAGGCCCAGGTTTGGTCATCCATAAGGCCCCCCGAATCTGAGCACAAAGGGCGGAACAGGGAGGACCACATCGTTACCCGCGACCCGTGCCTGCTACTCTCTGGTGCTGTGTATTTCGGACCTCCTCCTGTAGACACTGCATTGATCCATGGTTGGGGGCGCCCCTCCCGGGGGAACCTCACCTCAACTGCCCTCCTGTTGCTGTTTAAGTGAGCTTTGCTGGGTGTCGATTTCTGAGACTATTGCCGATTTCTGGGTTGCAAGTTCAACCCCTTCCCGACGTGGCTAGAGCGAGGTGAATCTGCCTCGTGGTTTGAAGGTAACAGCGGATGAGGCTGATAGAGTATTAAGTGAATAGCGGCCGGCTATCCAATTAGAGCCAGGCGGGGAGGAGTGTTTGTGCCGGAGGTGTGGGCGGTGAACGCGTCCACTGAACACTGAGCTGTGGGTTTTGGAGAGGGATTAAGCTCGCTTTGCTCTTTGCCGCAGCTCAGGGCACCCCATCTCTGCTAGTTTTCTATGCAAGTAGCAGCTGCTGGGAAAGAAACCCTGGTGTGTGGAGGGTGAAGGGAGACGGCTGTCCCTGGCCCTTGAAGGCAGAGAAGGTGGGCAGGTGATTTCTGGGCAGGCAATCTCAGAGCACTGGGGTGTACCCTGAGAATTTGGGAAGCTGCTAACATTTATAGAAATGGAAATGTATTTAAAATTCAAACATATAATTTCTACTATTTCCAACCTCCCATATGTGTAGCACCAAAAGTGAATTTTGAGAGTAGTGGGAAAATACTGCCCGGGGATAAAGGAGAGTTTCGGCAAGAGCCTGGTTTCTGTAATAATTTATTTCACAATACGAGCAAATTCCTTTCCCTAGGGGAGTATTTGACAGAGTAATTGCACTAGGGAACAGTCACTGTTTCGTTTCATTTTCTCTCTCTTTTCAAAACTTTCTTTGTAAAGCAAAGTGTTATAAATCTTTCTGAAAGAGCAATTTAAACAAGATACGTGGGCTGTGAGATATTGTTTTATATGTGTGTGTACACATATAATGGAGGTACAGTTACCTATTCATTAATTCATTCACTCACGCATTCCATTTTGGGGCTCTAGAATGACATTTGAACAATGAAAAGAGAAAATCAGAAATACCTGAGGGTAGAGATGCAATGAAATGCACCTTGGCAGATTTGGGGACAGGCCAGCGTCAAAAACCCTAGCCCTGAGCCCAGCTCAGATGACACCTGAGCAAGTTGTAATGATTTTATGAGTTGCAACCTTTTTAGAATTAAAATTGCATTTATAATATGAACTTTTAAGCGATCAACCTCTATGACACCTGTCCAACGAAGAAAGCTGGGTGTTGGAATCGGGAAAGCTTGTGTTCTCTGCATTTCGTCCTGTGGGGCTCGGCAGCTGCTTGGCTCTTGCTCTGGTTCTGGTTCTGGTTCTGGTTCCTGGCCATCCTCAGGGGCTTGGTACTATTGCAGGGTCTTGTAACTCCCAGTAAACCTCTAATATGCTTAATGGTACCAAGGTTTGGAGTCTACTTCTGTCCCTCCTGGAGCATCTACATCTCAGCTACTTGTCCCATTGTTGAGTCAAGATACCCAGCACCCAAAGTTAAAGGAGGACAGGTTGATTTAGCTCACAGTGCAAGGAGGTTTCAGCCCATAGTTGGCTGGCACTAAGGCAGGGTGGTGCGGCAGAGGGGCATGCAGTGGAGAAACAGCACATGGCAGGGCAGGAAGAGGCCAGAAGCAGCAAGCTGCTGTGGGCGCTCTTCTTTCTGTCCCTCATATTACATCCAGGGTGCATCCAGTTTATGGATTGGTGCCACCTGCACCGAGGGCGGGTCACCCTTGGCCCCAGCATCACACCCTTATCCATCCACATTCACTCCCCCTACTCCAGCCACCTTAGAAGCTCCACACCTGTGACCACACGAGGCTTTGGGGGGACATCTAGATAAAAGCTGTAACAACATTTAACTGAAAAGACAGTATAAATTAGGGGGATGGATTCTAGGACTAGAAAAAAGGTGGAATCTGATGCATGATTCTCTTTACTCATGAGTAGTACATATTTCAGGATGGGAGGTTTATTTTATTTTATTATTTTATTTTTCAGTACTAGAGATTGAACTCAGAGCCTTGTGCTTGCCAGGCAAGTGCTTACTCTACTGAGCTATCTCCCTGACCCCAAATGTGATATATGTGCACCCATATTTATAGCAGCAAAATTTGTCATAGCTAAATCTTTTTTTTTTTTTTTTTGGAACCAGGGATTGAACTCAGGCCCTTGCGCTTGCCAGGGAAGCACTTATTCCACTGAGCCATTGCCCAGCCCCTCAGGGTGGGAGGTTTAGTACTGTGGACAGAGCGTGCCCCTGGTGTTTACCTGCTGTCTTCTGTGGGGAGCAGGAATGCTTACCAAAAGAAAAGTATCCGCTCCGTGTCCTCGAATATGTCTACGAGCCCCACGCTCTGGGAGGCTGAGGCAGGAAGTAGGGCTGCAAGTTCAAGGCTAGCCTGGGACATTTGGAGGCTGAGGGAGATCCTGTCTCAAAATAAAGATAAAAAAGGACTGGGGATGTAGTTCAGTGCAAAGGCCCTGGATTCAGCAATTATAACAAAAATTAAATCACAAAGAATTTAATAAGTAAGAGAGGGAATCAAAGGCAATGGGAAAATAATGAATAGTAACTTGATTCTAAAGGAGATTAACACTTCGAATAGAACTTAAATCATTTATTATACTATTACTGTTATTTTCATTATTCTAAAGACAACATGACAATAGAAAATGAGGAAATTGACCAAAATAATTCTAATACTCCTTCCCTCAATAGGAAAATTATTTTTTTAAAGTATGTGTTTCAATGGTCTCATCTCACAGATCAAGAAATCAATATATAGAAAGGTGGACCAGCCTGTTCACAATGCCGCGGCACACACAGAGCTCAGCGAGAGGGCATGCTTTTCAGCCTGAAGAAAAAAGTTTTGATAAAAATGTGTCCACCAGCCTCTGTCTAGTGAAGACTCTGTGACTGGAGATTTCTGTTCAACTGCATTCTCTTTGTCTTGCTTTAAAGGAAGGATGCAAATTCGGTGTGCTCCTCCTTATAGCGAGCTTTAAAGCAGAGCGGAGCCAGACCTGGGTGTGGCGGTGCACGCCTGTCGTTCCAGCACTCTGAGGGG
This sequence comes from Tympanoctomys barrerae, assembly GCA_002564285.1. Classification (NCBI taxonomy): domain Eukaryota; kingdom Metazoa; phylum Chordata; class Mammalia; order Rodentia; family Octodontidae; genus Tympanoctomys; species Tympanoctomys barrerae. The sequence goes on along the minus strand of NDGN011352303.1, from coordinate 12,905 downwards.
CTGAGGCAGGAGAGCTGCAAGCTAGACAGAGCCCAGCTTGGGCAACTTAGTGAGATCCTAACTCAAGATAAAAAATAATAAGAAGAGCGAAGGATGTAGCTCAGTGCAAAGGCCCTGAATGTAATCACTGCTCTGAACAAACCAAACCAAATTGAAACAGGCTGGGCTGCAGGATTCCTGACTCCAAGTCCTGCCCTTCTCTACTCTTGTCATGGTGGAGCTGTAGCGTCTAGCCTGGATGCCACGTATGGCTTGTGCTTGCATGATTTTTCCTCTTAGATGAGCGTGGCAGCAGCTTTTTATGTGAAAGTAAATCTAGAAAGGGAAAGAGAAAAAGGGATCGGATGAGGCATTTATACCAACGGCCTCCTACAGAGTAGCTGAGAAACCCGAGGTTGCGAAGCTTAGGTAAGGAGAGAGGTTGAGGCCGCCCCAACCCAGGACCACAAGCTGCCAAAGCCTGTGTGGATTAGGACCCTCCTTCCCCTTGCGCTCATTCCACCTCGGAAGCTTCTCACTCCTGCATCTTGCGAGCTGAGCGTGAGTGGAACCTTCCTGGCCCCTGAAGTAACCCTGAAAAATGCTCCTGAGATCCTTTTAGAAATTGGCAAGGCCTGAATCATTAAATAGCAAAGTTAGTGTACTGTAAAATCATAGCTTATCCTCCAGTTACTCTTAAACACTTGTGTCAGGCCTGTTTTTTTCTCATGTGAAAATTTAGCTTTCTGATGAAGTCGTCTGCACACTTTCCACTTTTGACTTGCAAGCCTGCCGTCTGACTCACCCATTTATGCGCTGAAATTAGATGCCACGCCTGGGTCCTGAGCACTCACAGCCAGTGGTGCTTACAAGGGACAGTGGGCCTGGTGTCTTAGGGACCTCAGATTGTCAGGAGGTCTGACTATAAGTGCAGCGGTGAAGGACACGAGGAAGCCGGGGAGATAGCTCAGCAGTCTAAGTACCTACCTGGCAAGCTCAGGGACCTGGGTTCAATCCCCAGTGCTGCACACCACGCTGACCACCAAGACTGGGCGTGGTGGTGCACACCTGTAATCCCAGCGCTAGCGTAGCTGAAAACAGGAAGATCACTATGAGTCCAACCTGCATAGTGAGACCCTGTACCAAATACATAGAATTTAAAATAAGAAAGAAGATCCCTTTTCCTCTTGACATACTGGGTGACCCCACAAGTCTGGTCCCCATGGCTAGTGCTCAGGCAGGGTTGATTTAAGTCTGGGCCTTGTTGCTTATTTGAGCTGGCTAGTTGGGGATTTTCCTGCCCTCTCTGAGCTTTGGTTCCAGGGACCTCAGCGGAGGAAAGGGAAGTGTCCCTGCTAGGCAGGATGAGTGGAAAGTCAGGTGTGGACCCAAGGTGACCCCAGGACAGTGCTGGAGGTTGGAAGAGTGAGGTGTTCCCATAAACACCCTCTGAAAATGTTCACACATTGGTGACCACACAGAATTACTAGGAAGATCTCATTTTTGTTTTTCAAACATGAGCCATTCCCAGGTGGGCAGATTCCTCTTTCTCTCCACAGGTGCCCACTCACCAGTATAGTGGGGGAATCTTCTAATTCGGCATTGCGCACACTCTGGGCTGAGCCGACCACCTGCACTCCTGGATTCGCCTGGCTTCATGCGGACAGCGTTAGTGGAGCATGGCGGTGCTGGTGCCCTCGCCACACCTGGCCCTCGTTCTAGGAGGCTGGAGTCCTGCGGGTCCCTCCTCCCCCTGGGCATTCTAGGGGCCTGGGGCTGATGCTTTGGTCTCTCGATGAAGTTGTTCTTGGTGGTGCCCCCTTGTGTAATTCCCTAGCAGTACCCGCAGCTTTAAAGGTTGTCCTACAAAGGATGCACTGTGGCTACCAAAGGCAGATCCTCGGGGTGCGTTTGGGATCAGTGGGGTGCCTCTACCCAGATCCTGTTGCCTGAACAGCAAACCTAGAGGCTGGACTTGTCTTGGCAGCAGCAAGAGCTCAAGATAACGACGGCTTCCAGATCTCCTTCCTGGTCACCGGGAGCAGCATTCTCAAGTGAGAAGGGGTGCAGAGACCCTGAGGGCCATAGGCCAGTTAGGGGGCTGTTGCCTGGCTAAGCTGAGCTCTTACCCAACCTGGGGACCAGGAAATCCTTCAGGCTAATGACAGCTTAGTAAAGAGGGTTCCTTCTTGCTGCCCCACAGCTAAACCAGATCTTTTTTTTTTTTTTTTTTTTTTTTTTTTTTTTTTGTATTTTAGGGAAGGGTCTACAGGGTGTTCAGGATCTGACTACTAGATCAAACTCATAATGATCCACCTGTTTACAGCCTCCCAAGAGCTGGGATTACAGGTGCATGCCCAGTCTCAATTGCCATCTTAGTGTGTGCTGGAGGCGGGGCCGGCATGGCAGGCCAGGGGGTCAAACCCCCTGCCCCTGTGCCTGCTTGCAGGTGCTTTAATCCGCTGAGCTATTTGGCCGGCACTACTAATCCGATCTATTTGGCCACTTGGACACCTCATTGGCCAGCAGACCTCAAGGAGAAAGCTCTGGAGCCTAATGTGGGGGGTGACCCCTTCTCCTGATCACAGCCCCCCAACTTGGACATGAAGGGTGATGCCCATCCTCTCCTGCTCTTCTCCGCCTGCATCCCAGACTCATCCCCCCTGTGGGTGCTCTGTTCTTCTGCCCAGCTTTTCCTCAGTGCCTTCCTCTTTGGCTTGCAGACCCTCCTTTCTCCTGAGACCTCTGTCCACCCTCCATCTCCTCCGCATGGAGCTTGGCTTTCCCTGACAGCCTCTCTTTTCTTCCTGCAGCCTGAGAATGCTTCTGTTAGCCCATTGGAGCCTCCCTCAGTGGCGTATTTCCATTTCTGTGTCCAGCCCCCTCAGACAGCAGGTGAGGACTATGTCTCTTTCATTTCTGTGCCCCATTCCTAGCACAGTACCTGGCACACAAGGAGATAGATGCAGAGCAATCAGGCATCCAGGGTTAGTGGCTAAGTTAGAAGCTACAGGGCCCTGGCAGTTTCCTTCTTCTCTCTAAGCTTCAGCTCCTCTGCTGTCATGCAGGAACAGTGACAGTCCCCAGCTCTGGAGTATGGTGGGGTTAAAGGGTCAGATTAGGTACAGGATTTACCACGGTGCTCGGGACGTGGTAGTCATTCAGCCCGTGGTCGCTGCTGCAGCCGGTCCTTCCCCCAGCGCTCTGCACAGCTCATACAGAAAACAGCAGGACTAAAGCACAGAGGCCCCGGAATGACCCAACGACGAAGTTGACTTCATTTCCGTTCATTCCCTCATGGAAGTCATTGACAAAGACGAGAGTCTGTCCTCCATGGAAAAGTGGCCGGTGGCAGGGAGAGGACCTGTCCTCTCCCAAAGCTCCTCCTCTTGTGGAAGGCTTTCTTTCTACTTGGGCAAAGTTTGGAGTCTCTGGACTTTCTTTTTCTTCAATCAGGTCAGAAAATCATGGGCAGGGAGGGAGGGACGGGGAAGGCCAGAGAACGGGCTCCCACACCCCAACTCATTAATATCACCAGCTTCCTAACAAATGGGAGGCCGGAGAGCCAGACCGAGCGGCCACTTGGTCACAAGGCGGGGGTCTGCCCCGGGGCCCTGCGCACATGGAGCAGCCGGGCACAAGTTGCCATCTATATTTTCCCGCACAGCCCCGGCCCCCATTGCCCTGTCAGCCTGCTGAGCCAGCTTGGCTGTGACTCTTGTACTTCGCAGAGAAGATTTATTCCTCAAGACTGACCTACATGGATGCATGTATCTAGATTCACAAAAGCTTGAGTTTGATGGCAAGCAACAAAAGGTCAGGGGAAAAACAGGCATGGCATTTAAATCAAAATGATGAAACTGGGTAATTTCATTAGCAACAGTTGTATTTACTGGAAGTCACAGATGGTGCAGTTTAGCTCTTAGCCAAGTTTTTAGGACAAAATAAGAATGAAGAAAGAAATATTTCAAGGGAGAGGTGGTTAAAAATTAAATAGGCACCAGATGGCTGAAGACTGTCTTTCCTATAAATTTGGTGAACAATCCAAAGACTTTCTGAATGGGATTAGAGTTTAAAAAGGAACTTTAAAAGTAATAAATAAGGCCTTTTAAGAGAGTGATGTTGAGTGTGGAGCTATGTTGAACAGAGGTTGCAGTTAATTATAGGAACCAGAGTCGAGTTTACTTCACTGATTGTTGTGCATTGGTCCACTGTTTGGCGTTTGTTGAGTGCCTACTGTGTGCTAGATCCCGTCTTGAGGGGTCAGTTAGTGGGACAAGGGAGGGTACACTTTCCTGGGATGTTGGAAAGCGGCCTGCTAAGGCAAGGGGGACGAAGAGCGGCCTTGAGATCCAGTTAGCCCTGCAACCTTCTTGTTTCTGCTCTGGTACGTGTGGCAAGAAATGCTCCAAAGATACCCTGTCTTGTAGAGATTCCTACTCAGATTCCTTACCATGCGAGAAGCCCCCCATGAGCTGGGCCGTGAGCCTCACTGGCTGGGGCTTCTCAGAGCAGTTCCGCATCAGGTCGTCAGAGAGCCCTGCCTCTGGACCAGGACCAGGGCGCCGCCGCTGCCACTGCAAACTCAGGGTGGAGAGCTGCTCACCAGGCTGCTCCCTCCCCTGTTCTCTCCCCGTGAGGGCCCACCTCGCTGCTCCCCCTCGATGGTCGCATCGCACACCTCTTCCTACATGACGTTCAGTGACTGCTTTGGCCATTGGGTCCCCATTTCCACCCACATCTCAGCTTAGGAAGTGTCGCCTGTGGCCTAGAGCGTCTTTCCTGCCGCAGCCGGGCTGGATTGCGTGGAGCTATTTCGAGCACTCTCCCTCTGATGGTGGATGGCGTGGGATCTTGCATGCAGTTTCGAGTAGAGGGAAATACGGTATATAGCGTTTGTTTAATAGATGAGAGTTGGGATTTATAATAGGGATGAAATAGTCTATGTAGGACTGTCCCTCTCGTTGAAATAAATTGTGGACAGTAAATATCCACAGCTAATCATGGCATTAGAAAGTGATACAGAAAAGCCAAAGTGGAGGTGCTCTGCCCTGGGAAAGCAGGCAGGCGCACTGGGTGAGGCCACATCGGGAGGCTTTCCTCTGAGGCCGTGCCCCAGGCTACGAGCTATACAGTGAGGTAGCTCAAGTGCAAAGCTACACTCTTGGTAGCCATCCAGGCCACCAGAAATTGAGCAGGATACGCGGGACAGCGAAAATTAGCCGTTGTGCAGATGAGTTTGTCTGACTCCTTCAGTGACTCCTGAATTGTGCACATGCAGTCAAAGACTCCAGGACGCCAGAGGAAAAGCGGCAGATCACCGTGAGAGCTGAACAGGGCTTTCAGCAGTGCTGAGCAGAGGCAGAACACGTAGGTGCTGAGTCCAGCCAAGATCTGGAGGGGCTAGGGGAGCACGCTGGGCTTTCCATGAAAGCCCCCGAGAGATCACCCAGTGGAAGCCAGGCCAGGCCATGCCTGGCCTCAGCCTGCCCTAACAAAGTCTAGAACAGTCTCTAGGAATCCAAGAGGATCCTGGGAATTAAATGATGCAGGAACAAAATTCTCCACTCTTCATCGGAAGATCTACACATTGAAATCATATAATTTCCCCAGCGGACTTTTGCTTTCTTATATGTTAAGAAAAAAAATCTCGATTTTTAAAAATAGTTTGAAATTAACAGCACTCTGGAAGTGCTTTAGTTGTCTGAGTTCTGAAACCTGAAGAAACCCAAATAACTAGCGATACTTCCAACCCTTCCTACGCCTGTCTAATGTAGTGAGTCACTTGTCTTTGGGTCACTATGATACCTTGTACACAACTTTAGCTCTCTCTCTGCTTATGTGCTGCAATTCTCCTCTTTAATTCTCAGAAATTTTATTATTTATATATGTGACGGCACTACTATTTTGGCCTTGAACTTTCCTTTCTAGTAAGTCTTTCCTGCTTGAATTCAGCCATTCACTTTATAGGCCAAGACTTGGACCTTGTTATTTCTAAGAACTACAACGCCCCAGTAGCCTCAGTCCAAACCTCCCCTGGAGACACCTACCTTCTCTCTTTCCAGCCTGCGTCCTTCATTCCACCCTCTCCAGCAGCTCTTCGCCTGTACTCCGTCTCTCCTGAGCATTCTTCTCACATTCCCTTGTCCCCGTTGCTCCTCTCCGGATTCTTTATTCAGGCCTGATGAACCACAAGTCCAATCCAAGCCAATTTTTGATGTCCCCAAGATTCTGGCTTTGCAGCTGGGGACAAACAAGCAAGGGGAAAGCTTCCAGGACCCCTCATGGGGCTGGGGACGTAGTCAGTGGCGGAGCCCTTAGCTAGCATGCACGAGGTGCTGGCTTTGATTCAACACACACACACACACACACACACACACACACACGCAGAGGGACCCCTCATGACGGATTGCTTGCTCACTCCAAGACAGCTGTTTTTCCCTAAACTCCTCAGACGTCTGCTCACCCTTCCCCCCAGCCTTTGTTTCCTACTTCAGTGAAAACTAAGAACTAGAAGGACTCAGCTAGGGGCTTGTAGGAGCCCACTGCTGCAAATGTCCCCACCCATTCTGGGCCACTTCCTCAGCCCGTCAGTCTGACACAGGGGACAGAAGCCTGGTGTCCCTCGCCACCACCCGCCCACCTCTTGGGTTGGCACTCCAGCCCCCTTTCCTTCCTAGACCTGCGACTGCGTTTCCTCCACGGGCTCTTTCCCCAGCTGCTGCCTTAAAATTCCAACTCTTTCCCTCTCATTCTCCCTTTAACTGCCTGCTGTCCTGTCCTCAAAAGTGCCATCCCCACGCTGTGCCCTGTGACCCCTGGATCCTTGTCAGGCTTCTGACAATCTCAGGACTCTATCTTAGGTGCCTCTCAGGTGTAGTGCTCCATGGTCCATTTCCTTTTTTGGTAAGCAACATTATTTTTCAGTGGAGCTATGGGTGATCATGATTTTTCTTCTTTTTCACTTATTTGTTCTTACTAAATTTTCTATGATGAATATGCAGTACTTTGGATAAAATGGGAAACAATAAAATTATATAAAAAGAAACACCATATTTTATGAATAATTTACAATCAATTGCATTTTTATAGCAAAAATTGGCAGTGGGCTGGAGTGGAGTGGGCAGCGGGACGGGGGCCAGTTCTGCTCCTGACTGGCTCTTGAGCAGCCTTTTCAATTCTCTGAATTTCAGATTCCTCAGCTGCGATGGGGGAGAAGCTGCCATTTTCCCAGCCTCTCTTTCAACAACATTGTGAGGATCTTAGAAGAAAAATGGACGTGAATATGCGCTGGGGCTGTGGAAATGCAAGCCCTTAATGCTACTGACCCAGGTCCTTGTGGTGAGCTACAGGCCAGCATCTTCCTGCACTAATGAGGAAGTGAGGGTCCCGAGACGCGGCAGGTTTAAAGCCGCATCAGAGGAGAATACTCCCAAGACCAGCTTTTCCTGCTTCTTGGGCCAAGTTCTTCTCCATGTCCCAATTTCTTCATCTGCCCCACTTCCAAAATATCTAGGGAGACGAAGCCATCCTCCTCGTATCAGAGGAGTGTGGAGGAGGGGCTGCCTCGAAAGCGTCTTGGACCACCAGATGCTGTGGAGATGGTGGCTGAAGACCACCGAGAGGAACTGGGGTGACATCTGCCAGAGAAGATGTTCCTTAGACACCTGTAGCCTCGGAGAAGATTGGTCTCATGGCTTTGCTGAGTGCTGAAGTTCAGCTTGGGGATCTTCGACAGCGAGAGCTGCTTTTGGGAGCTCTGACTTACGTGTATGCAGAATCCGGACTACTTGTGGTTAGTGCTCTCCTCTCTCGTCTCGTCTGGTCTCATCTGGTCTCGTCTGGTCTTGTCTGGTCTCCTCTCCCCTCCTCTTACCCCTCCCCTCCCCTTCCCTCTTCCACTAACTAGGTTGGGATTTTAGTGAGCAAGAAAGGGAAATCCTACTGATATCTAAATAAATAAATTTAGTTTATCCCCAGGATACGACCCAGACTTTATATGAATCATCCACTAGGCAAACAAATACTGCCATTTCTGTCATGTGACCATAAACTCAACCCCGGGGCCTCCTAATCCAAGGCTTGATGAATAAGCCCTCCGTACCCACCGAGGAAGGCAGTTTGCAACGCACTGAATCAGTGAATGAATTCCGTCATGGCTCAGTCCTCCGTGGCTTGGTCCTAAACTCCAAGGAGAGTATTTGATTCTTGCTTTCTTCAAAGCACCAGCCCCATGCTCCACAAGCAAGGAGAAGCGTTTGCTAGACGTCTACCTCACACCAAGGAAGCTCACCTGCGCAGCTTCGCAGGATCGTGTGGACACCTTCGAAGGCACAGACTGGCCCAGGCAGCTGAAGCTCTCTGGCCCCGCTGTGTGGAGTCCATCTGTATAGATGAACCGCGGGTCAGAAAGTAAGAGGCCACTGGGCTGGGATTCGAACTCGCTGCCTGTGGTTCTGCAGCGGAGCCCTTTCTGCTGCCCCGGGCACGCTTTCCTCATGTTGCTCCCGGGAAGTTTTCCTTCACAACTCTTCCTTCTCTCACCGTCAATGTGAATGCAACACTTCGCTCCTTGAGCCCTCGTCTTTCCTTGCTCTTAAATATTTAAAATTGTGTCCTCAAGTGTGCTGGGATGCTGCCCAAATCCATGCAGACAGGCCACCTGTTCTGTGAGGAATGGGGGAGTTTCTTGGGGCAGGAACGGCTTCCGCCCCCGGAAGGCTTAGAAGTGACACGTTAGTTTCCTTGATAATTGCATAGCTAGACGTCCGGGGAGAGTCTGAACCCGAGGAGGCACAATCTAAATGTAAATGAATGTTTACACGAGTGTTTGGAGGGGCTCTGGGGCTGGCATACTGATGTGGCCGGCCGTGCTTCCTGGTGCCCAGGGAGCTGCCGCTGGAGGTGCCAGGCTGGAGAATCACCTGCCGCCCACTGTCTCCTTGGGGATGGGGAGAAGCCAGCCGGCTGGCTCTGGCTTCAGGGCCTGTTGGAGCTTGTGGCAATCAGCTGATGCAAACCCAGCTGCAAGGAAGTGGGTTACAAAGAGAGTGACAGAGATGGTCCCCGGCTCTCAGTGGTTGCGTCCAGCCAGCCTGACCTTAGGGAACTTGTCTTACTGCCTTCTGACCCCTCTGTCCCTGACCCCTCGCTCCAGCTTGTGCTGTGTGCCTGGGGAGCCCAGGACTCGAGACTGCCGCTCTTGCTTGGGGTTGCGTCTTCCCTCCTGGAGATGGCTCGTCCACCTTCGCTCCTGGAGGTGGTCCCTCTGTGCTCTCGGCGGCTGAGCCCCCCCTCCACCGCCGTGTGCTCCCTGAAGCTGCACTCGTGCTTGCAGCAGCGCCTTCCTGCCCTCTTCTCCAGGGTGACTTTGTATCCTCACAGGCAGAGAGAGTGGCTAACACTATGCTCGCTGCCCCCAGGGCAAATGGTGCATGCTCAAAAGCTGTTTGTTTTTATAATTCACCCAAGACCAAGGGGGAACAGTAGCTTTCAACCAATACACAAAGATCAGGTATAACAAGGAATGATTTTAAATTAACATGCTACCACAGATAATATAATCTTAATATGCTACTGTAACGGAATGCCACCTACTGAGTAACTTATAACAATAGACACTTATTTCTCGGAGTGATGGAGGTTGGGAAGCCCAAGGTGCGGGCAGTGCAGGGTCTCAGGAGGGTGCAGTGGTCCTCACATCATTGGAGGGACCAGGGGTGGCAGCCGTGTGAGACCTTCATTCCCTTCGTGTGGGAAGAAACAGTGAACCAGTCACCTTCGAAGCCCCTACCTCTTACTGATATTGCACTGGGGATTACACACCAGCAAGAATCTGGGAAGAGACACAAGTGTTGCGGTGCAGCATCCCACAGGCCCTGTCCACCTTGTGCCCCCCCAGGCTGAAGGACGTGGGAAGGGAACAGAAGGCGTTGATTCTTAGGCGGGGGGGGGGGCATAAGTGGAAGATTAAGAATGCTGTTTGCAGTCTCAACTCCATCACTATTTACTGGGTCTCTGCTACAGGCCAGGGCAGCTGTGGACGCGGTGTGAAGCCATGACTATAAACTCTCCAAGAGGTGATCTTCTAGGAGTGGAGAGGCCGGCAGGGGTTGAAGCGGATGGCGCAATATAACAGGGATAATTGGGCTCTTCTGGGGGACACAAGGGAGGCAGCGCGGCCCAAGGAGAAGGCTTTGAGGCTTGTCTTCAAGATGAAGTGGAAGCTCGCTCGGCAAGGCGAAGGGTCAGGAGCTCAGCGGGCAGAAGGAGGCGGTGATGGGCGCAGCCGGCTCTGGGAGGCCTGCGGGTGGTAACAGTCACCAGAGCAGGATTCAGGCGCCAGGGAGAGCGCATGAGAAGGGGCAGAGGAAGGCACGGACCCGGAGGGACCCTGGAGCCCTCCGGAGGGCTTGCTGTGTGGGCTCCAGCTGCTGTGTGAGATTGGGGGAGAGCGACCTGCGCAGAACCGGAAGTAGAACGCAAGGCTGAGCCCAAAGCCAGCTCCGCCCTGACCCAAACTGCCCCGGTGACAGAGGAGGCAAGAGAGGGAATCGATGGCTGGAGGTCTGCTGAGAAGGTGAGGAAGGGAAGGTAATGGGCTCTGAGCCCTTGTTCTCCTCCTCTACCGCAAGGAAGAGCATTCCGTGCTCGGTGAGCGCTTAACAAATGCCGGAATGAATGTGTAGCTTTGCCGTTCTCTTATAAAATCGAAAGGCTGCCCTGTGTTTCAAAAACAGAGCTGGATCTTTATGCAGCAAGAGCTCTGTCACCTGGAAGAGAAATGGACTCACTCAGACCCACCTTGATCACCTGCCGTAGAATATAGAAGTTCGGCTGATTTTCTTGTCTAAGGCAGGGCGAACACGCTTCCCGGCAGCCTGCTGTGTCAGCGGCACGGGACATCTATGTCCAAGCACATTCTGGAGCCAGGGAAGGCTGTGAAAGGTCGTTGTCCAGAAGACGCTGTCGTGGGTAGCGGCGGGGACATGCAGCTGCAGGACTGATCCGTAGATTCTGCCGGGCGCCCAGCGGGGCCTGCTCGCTGCAGCACTGGCTGGCCCTGCAGAGCCTAGAAGGATGGTGGCTAGGGCGCAGGAAACGTCTCCAGCCACAGCACGCTCCTTTTCTTGCGTCTGCCTTCCGCCCTGCACGGGCCCTTGGCTGCCTCGGCTTCCGCAGCGTCTTTCTTCCTTTGTCTCTGCTGGGACAGACTGCCTGACCTGCAGCCGTTAAAGGTGGACAGGCTCATTTTAGCTCACAGTGTATCGAGGTTTCAATCCGTGGGCAGCTGTTTCCAAGGCAGGGCGGCGTGGCTGAGGGGCCTGGCAGGGAATAAGGAGCCCACGGCAGGGTAGGCAGGAGGCAGCAAAGAGTGGGCCTTCCCTTCCTCTTTGCTCCATCCGGGCTGCAAGCCTGTGTTTGGCGTCACCGCACCCAGGGTGAACCTTCCTGTTGTGAATACCCAGAAGTACGCACAAAAGGCGTCACCTTTCCAGTCACCACACCGCCACAGCCAGCACCGCACGCCTGATCCACTGCTCTGTGTCCCTCCTCCACCATCCACTGACACACTCACCAAGACCTTTGAGAAAAAACCCTCGCCGTGGCCGTCTGTAGAAGACAGGTAGGGGGCCACGCAGGGTGACACAGGCCTGAGCGCTCAGCAAGGGGAGCGGCTACAGCAAGACGAACACAAGCCCAAGTGCTGCCCCAGCAAGTCAGCGAGATCTTGCCTCAAAATAAAAAATGAAAACAAAAAGGGCTGGGGCTGTAAGTAACTCAGTGGTCGGGGCCCCGTGGGTTCAAATCTCAGTACCACAGCAGCGCCACCAATTCTAACTGTAATAAGACAGGTAGGTGAGCTACTCCCGTCCCAGCGGCACTCTGCCCGGGGACCTCCCCAGGGCCACCCTCTCAGAGGCCCGCTGCTGAGTCCATGACCGTCTGGGCTTATTGGAGGCAGCATAAGTTTTGGGCAGAGGAAGGGGTGACACCATCCTGGGTGTGGCCCATTGTTATGGCTGGTTCTAGGTGTCCCCCCAAAGCCTCAGGTGCTCCTAGGAGGGGCTTCCGGAGGGTGACCGGATGGCGGGTGCCGTGCTCATTGGGGGATTCACCCACCAGTGAGTCCAGGGCTGAATGAGAGCTGAGGCCTGACTGGAAGAGGCGGGCGCTGAGGCTGTGACCCCACGGGGCGTGTTTGTGTCCCAGAGGTGGTGGACACCAGATGGACAGATAAACGCAACTTTTATTTAAAGGAAGTAGAGGAAGAAAAAGGAAGAGTAAAGAAATGAGAAGCACAAGAAGAGATGCCCTGCGCCGGCAGGACGGGCGCCTCAGCCACAGTGAAGACGGAACAGCGCGATCGCAGCAGCGCGAAGCCAGAGGCTGCGGTCCTCGGCGCCTTCCCAGCTCTGGTCTGTTGGGGCTTGCTGTGGCCGAGCGTCCCGGCTGTGCCGAGAGGACACCGCTTATTGTTCAGTCTCCATCTCGGATCGGGGCACATTAGACTCTCAGCCCTGGGTCCAGATCTTTTTTTTAAACGCATTTGGTACAAGGTCTTCAGGGTCTCACTATGTATATCAGACTCATAGTGATCCTCCTGTTTACAGCCTCCCAAGTGCTGGGATTACAGGTGGGCACCACCACACCGAGGCTCAATTGCTGTCTCAATGCACCTCGGGGGCAGGGCCAGCATGGTAGGAGGGGGATCGAACCCTGGACGCTGTGTCTGCCTAAGCAGGTGCTTTAGTCCTCTGAGCTGTGTGGCGGCCCTCAGATCTTCTTGATTAATGTGCCACAGCCCGTTTTCTAGCCAGCCTGCCATGCTCTAATTTGCAGTTCTCTCTCTCTCTCTCCCTCTCCTCCTCCTCTTCCCCCCCCCCCCCCCCCCCCCCCCCCCCCCCCCCCCCCCCCCCCCCCCC
>NDGN011352292.1:0-14148 GCA_002564285.1 Tympanoctomys barrerae | reverse complement strand
ACCATACAACTTAGGCTGTTAAGCTTAACCTCACTATCTGTCTATCAAACATCTTAGGCATAAAATCAATTAGTTGATTTTTAGCAGTCATTAAAGGTTAGTAGACAGAAAAATAATGGTTCTAGAAACTAAAAACTAGTGAAAACGCAGGCTATATATCTATGTAAGTTTATATAATAGGTTAGGTAATAGATTCAGTTCCATAAATCTCTCACTTAGAACAATATAACCTCTGTTATAAATTTTTTTGCTGATGCTAATTAATTTTGTAATAAATAAATGCCACTTGTGGTAATATCTATGAGGCATATTCACAAAATACAGCACCTATTTGAGTTAAAAAATATACTGCTACAAAAAATAAACTCCACTGAAAACACTTAACTCCACTCAAAATATTTTCCTTCTCTTGAAACTTACTTATCCCATATCCTGGCCACTTTCTGAAGCAGTTCTAAAAGGCCTTTTTCATGAGTGCCTTTTATGGCTGCTTTGAATTGTTTCAAAATATTTGTGGAAACTTCCATCAAATTAAAAACCTTATGATGTGTCCTTACCCATACTTTTTCACCAAATATGGCATTATGCCTCTTGCATCTCTTCCCTGGAGGCAAAGAACCTTGAAAGATAGAACTTTTGAGTGGATTCTGGCCCTCAAGGCAGTTGCAATAGAATAACTAAACACTCATGGGAGAGAACTTCTAGAACTGCTTCAGAAAGAGGTTAAAACAGTGGGCTAAGTGTTTCTGAGGCAAGCTGAAGTATTTTGAGGAGGATTAACAGCAGTAAATCTTTACTAGAATAAATATTAAAAATTAATTATTCACTGTATATTTTAATCACAACTTGTATGTATTTAGTTGGCTCCAAATACTTTTGTGCAGTACCAACTTCTAAACCCTTTAATAATTGAATTTTTATGGGGTTAAGTACACAGCTTTTATATCAAAGTGTCAAAATAATTGTTTTTAAATTGTGGCTAAGTTCATTTCCAAAGGAACTTCGAAGTACAAAATAATTAAAATGACTAGCAGATCAGTGACCAATTTTCAGGCAACGAAATATCCTATTTCTGAAAGAGAAAATATTTTGAAACAAATTTCAAACTATAAACCGAGTATCAAAACAGATCACCCAAGTTTAACATCATTACTATAAAAGTCACAAAAATATGTCTACATTAATATTTAGAATTCTGAGAATTCAGTTTCTTAGAATTTAGTTTCAAGAGTGCAATTGCAGATTTAATTATTTTTGGTGAGGTCATACTCAATTTTTATATTGCTAAATTATTGAAGTATATGTTCTTAAACACCTCTTCAAATTATTAAATATTTCTAGTGGAAAACATAAACCTTACATTCCTTTATAATGTAAACGCTGTGTTAAGACCATGTTTAAACTATCCATTCTTTCATAACCACATAAAGTAGAGGCGTCATGAAGTAGATGGAGATTTGTTTGCCCTGATCATTAACAAAGACAGATGTCTGAACAAGCTGAGGTAATGAAACTGGTACGAGCAAAAAGAAAAAAGCAAAAAGTATTTTGGATGTGTTTCTTTTACAAAATATACGGGTAAGAAGGAAGAAGCATTATCTAAATATATTATATATTTAGAAATACGTAAACTAAGCTCTATCTATTCCAATTAGAAAATTAGAAAGAAGGAAGGACAGTCAAGGCATGGGCCTTTTAAATATTAAACAGATATAAAGAAGCAGGAGACATTTCAAATGTAACTGAAACTTATCCAGCCAAAATTAGAGTAATTTAGAAGAAAACACTGCTTAATTATTAAACATTGCTTAATAATAATTTATGGTACTATCCAAAAATATCTAGAAGGATAATGATGCATAACCTTTTACAATGTTCCTCAAATAGAGCCAATATTGAAATGCCTTATTTTTTTAAGTTAAATTATTTTCTAGGAAAATATGGCAAAACAAAGATGACATAACAGACCCAGTGCTAAGACCTAATCTTTTGTTTCCTGAATAAGGACATGTCATTAGAGCAAAGACTATTTTTTCCAAAACTTAAGCTTTTATTTTGACTTCTCCGCATGCAATACAACAAAAGGTATCCAACAGCAATAGCAGACTGGTAAAAATTCATCATTCTGGAAAAATTTCAACTAGTATATAGAAACAACAATTAAAAAGAGACCATCATTTTGGAATGGTGACAATATTCACAATAAAGGGAAGGGGCTGCCACCACTTGAGCCTCTAGTGGTCAATCACTAATGGATCCTAAAGAGACAAATCCAGGCAACAATGCTCCTGACAAGAAACCCTATAAAGTAGACAACACCACCTATCACCTATTCTTAGGAAAAACAAGCTGGATTTAATCAAAGCTTTATATACAAATTCCAATTCATTGGAAATACAGGGAAAAGCAGTGTGAAAACTTCAACCATCAGAAAACTTTTCAAGAATGCAACAGTGCTTGGAGAACTGTTATTACTGTATCATGGCTGGATTATGGGATTTGTGGAGAGACACGGAACACAAGCAGCTGAAAATGGAAGTGGGGTAAGTTCATGACATTCCTTAAATATCATAGCAAAGTACTTAGGTTTTATCCCCAGGCCAAAATTTCCCAAATTAGCCTCAGATACTGCTAATGGTCTTCACCTTTCAAAGGAGCCAAGTGTCCTTCCCTTCCAGCTAAGTTTCAGAAACATGTTCAAGTAATTGAATATTAATAATGACCAAGGACACCTTGCTCAGTACCTTACATACATGTGAAGATACAGCAAGCGTTGTCACAATTTACACAACCTTTTTTTAAATTTTTCAGAAAATACTCATTATCCTATAAGATAGGAATCTAGAAAACATCATTAGAGTGGAAAAGGCTGGAGAGTCTCAGAAAGTGTGAAATGCTGATCCAAGAAGCATGTTCAGAAGGGAATTCTAGAGGCAGCAACTCGGGGAGGCAATGAGCGAGGGTGGGTGAGAAATGCTGGAGAGAGGAGTGATCAGGGCGTTGCTGTGGGGTGGGGTGGACATCAAATGCCTGGTGAACATCATCCCAAAATCTTACTGCATAGACTTTACAGTGAGCACAGCAGCACGGCCAGACAGCACACACACATTCCCCCTCGCCTGAGTGAGACGTCTGCAGGGCCGCTGCTGCACGAGAAAGCAGCTGTGGTGGCGGAGGAGCACACGTGTGCTACAACCACACAACTTCTGTGATCTTGAAATCTATTTCCCAAATATGTGTCCTACTACTTTCCCATGCAAAAATTCAACTTGTGCATGACTCAAGTACGATGCAAATGTGAAGACCTGAATCTTACCTATGGTTTTAAAATTTTATTTTCCTAGTAAACTTTCTGAAGTCCTTCTCTTGGTCTACTTACCCACAGGGTCTATAGGTGAACACAATGTAACTCTCTTCGTCACTTCTTTCAATGAAAGTCACACAGGTGTGTTTCTCCCAGTGTCTCATGGCCTGCTTGAACATGGCCCGCTGGCTGCCTGAAAAAAGTACATGCCTTTAATGAGTGCTTGGCAGTGCTGGTTCCTCCACGCTGAGGCTGGCAGGGCTGGTCAGAATGCCACCACTATCATCCACCAAAGACTTAGTTTATAGCACCACAAATCAGCCACTGTGAAGAATTGACACTCACTTCATAATCAGAAGGTCAAGCTCGCTATCTCT
Organism: Tympanoctomys barrerae; assembly: GCA_002564285.1. Lineage (NCBI taxonomy): Eukaryota > Metazoa > Chordata > Mammalia > Rodentia > Octodontidae > Tympanoctomys > Tympanoctomys barrerae. The sequence goes on along the minus strand of NDGN011352292.1, from coordinate 10,467 downwards.
ATGATTACGTGTGTGCAAGGCTCTCTAAAGGGTGTGTGCATTCCTCCTGTCATATGAAGAGAAATGAGCCTCCACACTTAATGGGCACATTTGAAAGTCTGTTTAAAAACAATAAGTGTATTTTAGACTCTTAGAACGCAAGACTAAAAATATTTTCTCAAGCGCAAAGAAATTCTAAACTAGTAACCGAGGTGAATGGAGTATTTTTCCAAGTTTCACTGTATACTAAGTCTTTAGGTTAATATTCTATACAAATACACACTTTGCCTATATGATAGCTTCTATTTCTTTATCAAAACAGACATGCTGGGAATATCTTACCAGTAAAGTTGCCTCCTATAACATAAGGAATAACACCTCCAGGCCATATTCTTTCTGTTCTGGATGTAGCAGCTCTGGGAACCCGATTTTTCTCATTTTGCCCTGAGAATTTTTGAGGTACTTTTCCTTTAACTGTGCTGTTCTGCTGCAAGCCTATAGTGACATTTAAAACATTCTGTGAAACAGAAGTTCTTGGTCAGGGAGTCATTTACCTCTTAAAGGACAAAAGTTGAAATGTCTTATTTACATATTTGTATAAATATGCCCAAAGTTAAGAAAAAAGGCAGAGAAGAAAAACCTTTCAGCTATATTACATACTTTGGAAAAGCATTAAAATATTTAAGCATAGGGCTGGGGAGATGGCTCAGTGGAATAAGCACTTCCCCGGCAAGTGCAACGGCCTGAGTTCAATCCCCGGTTCCGCAAAAAAAAAAAAAAAAAATTTAAGCATTTCATGCCAAATACTGTTTCTGAATGCTCTGTGCCTGAAGTTGATGAATTCCCATATAAAAACGTGCAGGAGATAGCCAGGCAAGCATAGAAGCAATTGAAAATACTGTTCTGTATTTTCTATCTTATTAAATTCACTGCCAATGCACTCCCATATGAAAAAAGTACTTAACAAAATTCTATAGTATGCAACGCTCTTCTTTTTCTTTTTCCTTTCTTTCTTTCTTTTTTTTTTTTTTCTTTTTTGCATTTTAGGGAAGGTCTACAGCATGTTCAGGGTCTCACTACTAGATCAGACTCATAGTTATCCCGCCTGTTTACAACCTCCCAAGTGCTGGGATTATAGGCCACACCCAGTCTCAACTACCCTCTCAGTGTGCCCTGGAGTGAGGCCAGCATGGCAGTTCCTGGGATCAAACCCCCAGCCCCTGTGCCTGCTTGCAGGTGCTTTAATCAGCTGAGCTCTTTGGCCAGCCCTAACAACACTCTTCTTATTCTAGCTAAATCTTTAAACTTGTAGGTTAGGATTTGTGTATTATAGTACATTCTCAAATTATGAATAGTATTCTCAAATTATGAATAGTACATTATATATAGATAGGTGTAAAAATAACACAATGATAAGTGTAGACTCAGCCACCTGAGGCCTGCTACCATCTCCCTTGCCTGCAGTCTCCAGTGGATTGTTCTCCAGGGAGACTCAGCAGTCACACACCACAGGACCAGGCCAGCATCAAATCCAGGCCATCCTGGAGCAGCTTGCAGAGGTAGAGGCTTTATCATGCTTCATGACCTTCTATATTTTTGCTAATTTTTTCTTTTTCATAAATATACATGATTATTCTTTCTTTTTCATCTCTCATTGTGGATACAAACACCCTATGGCTAATAAATGCTTTAAAATCATTAATGTCAACTACATAGCCCCTCAGTCTATGTCTCTAACAAGTCTATCTTTTCAATGTTCTAGAGCAAAGTTTCTTTGCTTAGGTAAATTATTTATTCTTTGAAAATACTTCAAGAATTTAATTATAATCCATCAATTTAAGGCAGCCTTAAATTGATAGATGAACATATGAATGGAAGATTTTTTTAAAAGTTAAATCTATAAACAGTGGTTAATAAATTTAATACTAGGAACATTAACTGAATGTAAAACCAAAATAAGTGTTCTGAATGGCACATACATGTTTTAATGGTAAAAATATTAATTATTTTCATCTAATAAATTTAATTTAGTATAAGTAGATTTTACATTATTTCAGAACAAAAAGTTCAGATTTTTTCAGTTGACTAAAATGGTTGAGCTCCATGCTTTATAAAAATGTCTTCATAAGATACCCAATTAACTGGGAAAAGCTTTCAAAAATAAAATAAATATATAACACATTTTAATAGAGAGAAATCTAACATAAGGAGCAGTTCAAATTGTCCCAAATTAAGTTCTAAAAATATTACATCAATTACAGGCCAACCAAGTAAAAATCAATAAGTAATTTTTTTAAGCATAAAGCCTCCATACCTCATCATAAGGCTATATGGATTTTGTTTTAATATATTTGGTACAGGGTCTCACTACACAGCTCAGACTCATAGTGATCTTCTTGTTTTCAGCCGCCCAAGCACAGGGATACAGGCATGCACCACCACACCCAGTCTCAGTGGTGGGCTCAGTGCATCCAGGAGCAGTGCCGGCATGACACGTGGTACCTAGAATTGAACCTGGACCCTACGCTTTCCCAAGGAGGTGTTTAGTCCTCTGAGCTATCTTGCCAGTCCTGGATTCTAAAAAATACTAAACTGCAATGAGTATAATATTTACTATATGTCAAGCCAAGAGCCTACAACTTTAAACATTGATATACCAGAGCCAATTCTTCTTATCCGGTCTATGAGTTGATAGAGGGCCCCTCGCTTCTTTGTTATACCATGGTCTCCAAGTCCCCCTTAAAGAATGAGAGAAAATAAAGTTAAATTCAAATGGTTTTGAAGGGCCTTACAAATAAACAACAGCAATATGCTACAATGATTTCTCTCTGGGCATTGGTTTTCCATGGTCTTAGAATTAGGTATGTCTAAGAATCTTTGCAGAGTGTAAAACTTCCATAGCAACACATGTCGGTAAGAAAAAGTAAGGCGCTTCCATGTGTGAGATGTAAGGAGCGATTCAAATGGCTTTATTTGGACACGATGACAATTGAGTAACTGTTGATAATTTGAAATATTTTTCTTCACAGTGACCTCAACATCACATATTGTTATATAAAATGACAGCAGTTATTTTGTCCTATTGATTACCTTCCAGCTATTTTCCCAATGAAAATGGAATATCTTCAGCAACCAAATCAACAAATAGAAATGGAAACATTAGGACAGCAGATCTGCAAAGATTACAAGTTGAGTTCTAAAGCTTTGAAAATTTTTAAAAGAAATTCAAATCATTTTAAATTCTACAAAGTGAGCTCACTAATTGCTAAAATTAGTAACATGATTTGAATGAAAAGTCAAGGTAGGAATACAAATTTTGTTCAACTGCAAAACTTGTTTTATTGAACACACAATGGAAAAGTAAAAGGAATGCAAAAGGAAGAGGAGTGGGGTGGAAAGAGGAAACATGCCTTTTGATTTAACCAGTAGAAAAGGAGGGTGCTCCTGGCACAACCTGAAAAGCAGAACGCTTGGCCAAGCCAAGACCCTTGCGTCTCATCCCATTGTTTGCATAAAATGCGGCTCCAGGTTTCGTCCTTTATTTGTCCTACTGTCCTTGAAGATTTTATGGATGAATAAGTAAGGGCTATCACTGACTAAACAACCAACACAACTACTAATAACACGAGCACAAGTACAGATGCGTTTCAGCACTATCAATGTCTGTTTCACAGTTTCTTGGGGGTAAGACAATCAAAGTCAATCCACAAAGACAACAGACTCTTCTCAGACTTTGAACTAAATCTAATACCTGGAAAGCTAAAACTAGAACAATAAGATCTGCTGCCATATAAGCCTCTTAACAGGAAAAGTGAGTAAGTCCTTATAAGGCAAGTACTTGCTCACTGACCCATAATCTGCCTAATTACTTGCATTGCATGGTCACATTTTTTGCTGTACATCTGGACAAAAATTTTTGACATTTTTTTCATTGAACGTCTTAGAAAGATGATGTCATAGTTAAAAGTATTCATTCCTAAGTAGTTACAAAAATATTTTCAATGAATGGTATCTATAGTTTTAAATGACCATTGTATAGCAACTATATTTATACTAGCAAGGTCTGAAATAGATAGAAATTTAAAAAAAGAAATAGAAATAGATTTATAAAGGGACTACTTATGAGAAAAAAGAAATGTCTTTCTTAATATTGAGGTAATTATAAGGGTAATCTTAAGTATTGAATTGAATAAGTAACATTTCAAAACTATCAAAGGCAATAATGTATTACATATATTTTAGCAAGCTTTAAATGCTTTTTATATCAACTGAAATAAACCTCTGCATAGGTAGCTACTAAAACGACAAAAAGGAAAAATGCTTATTTTGAAGCTGTTCTAAAATACTAAACATATATAAATTAAATAAATATTCATGAAAAAGGTATACTCTAAATTAAGGTACATATTAATACAACACAAATTAAAAAGAAGAGGAAAAAATCAATACTTTTATGTTGTTTGAAATTAACCTGAGTAGTGTAAGTTACTACTGAAGTTTAAGATATATGTGCCTTTAGTTAGCACATCTAGAAGAAATGTTTTTGTTTTATTTTTTTAAAAATACAAAAGAGTAAAAATAAAGCATTAGAATTAATGTATCTAACAGTACATATAATCTGCTTTATTCCATGTGTTTAAAATAATGTTATTTTTTTCCAGATATATGATCACAGAGTTTAACTCTAAATGAAATAATAAAAAAACAACTGGGCATAGTGAGGCACACTTCTAATCTCAGCACTAAGGGAGTGTGAAGCTCACCAAGTTTGAGCCCAGCCTGGGCAACTTATCAACATACTGAAATTCTGCCTTAGAATAAAGAAGTTTGGAAACATGTCTCAGCAAACAGACCCTGGATTCAAACTGCAGTGCTGAAAAAGATAATTAGAAATGTTTAAATCATAGATAATTAAAGGCTTTAAAACAATGGGGAAGAATTTAGAGAAATGACCAAAATGAATCGTGAAGCAAAGGAAATTTTTGATAGGATATGCCACTCACAGTGGGCTTAGAATCCTGCTGAATGGTATCACTGTTCCTCTGTCCAGAACAAATGCCTTTCATGGTAGTGTTAAGAGAGCTAGAGCAATTGAAGAATCTGCCAATAAATGTGTTCCACTGGAATGCAGCACGGCTCTACTGCAAAGCAAGATCTTCCCCTCCTGTAGGGTGAGTTTCAGAAAAATACTATCACTATAGATGTAACAAAGACAAAAGCTTGCTAGGCTTACATAGTGTTTTTGGATTTCAAATTAAACTTAGGTTTTATCCTATATACTCTTTGTTTGAAATAATTGTCTTAGATCTGACAATATTTTGCCTGTGCAGGGCAATATCTTTATTCTTAAAGAGTACACACTAGACTATTTAATAATAAAATGCTTTCGTGTTATTATTCGCGCATATTTTCTTTAATCAATTTCAAACTGTTTCATATACACTGATGCATATAAAGGCTCACCCATAGGTCAAATTGACAAAGTGTTAAAAGCACTGAGTAAAAAAGTGTGCACTGGTGCCCCTTCTCCTACCTTATCAACTTGTTTTCTTGTTTTTTGGTTTTTGGTTTTTTTCTTGGTCTTGGGGATCAAATTCAGGACCTTGAATTTGTCAGGCAGGTGCTGTGCTGCTAGGTTATATCCTTGGCCCTAATCCTATTAACTTTTCCATACATTGGAAACTTGCTTGCAATAAAAAACTTGCAAGACAAGAAAATTGAATAAAAGTATATTGACTCACTGTCAAAAGTCCTAAGTCTGCTATGTAATTGTCTGCTAGGTACAAGAAAAAAATAACATATTTTATTTTCTATGAAACAAAAGAAGAAAATAAAAATAGTAAAGAAAGGAAGGTAATGAAATCACAAGACATTACATGGAATAACTTCTAGATAGAACTACAAAATGAAATTTTATCCTTTTATTCTCCCATTATTTTCTCCAAATTATAACATGGAATAAAAATGAAAAATATAATTTCAATTTTTTTTGTAAAACCAATTTTTAAATAAGAACTGAAGTAACCTTTTAACTATTGCACTTCTTGTATAGGTATAATTCAAACATGTTCAAAACAACTAAAGCTTCGAGCTTTCATCAGATATTTGTACATTTTTAAACTTTTCATTAGTTACTCTAAGAATAGTTAATAGTTCACAACTGAATAACTAAGTGGGAGGCAATTTAATATAACACTGGCACGTCTAGACTGGGGCCTTTTGTAGAATTGAATTCTGTTTCTTTTCTTTTCTTATTATTTATTTCTTTATTTTTAGGGAAGGGTCCACAGGGTGTTCAGGGTCTCACTACTAGATCAGACTTGTAGTGATCCACCTGTTTACAGCCTCCCAAGTGCTGAGATTATAGGTGCACGCCACCATGCCCAGTCTCAATCGCCACCTCAGTGCACCCCTGGGCAAGGCCGCCACAGCAGGCCCCAGCATTGAACCCCTGGCCCCTGCTCCTGCTTGCAGGCGCTTTAATCTGCTGAGTTATATGACCAGCCCTGCAGTCTCTTTGTCTTTCTCTTTTCTTTTTTTCTTCTCTTTTCTTTTCTTTCCTTTCTTCTTTCTTTCTCTCTCTCTCTCTTTTTTTTTTTTTTCCTGGTACCAGGGACCCAACTTAGAACCTTGTGCTTGCCAGGCATGTGCTTAAGGCACTGAGCTCTCTCCCCAGCCCAGAATTCTATCTCTGACTTGGCCACTTCCCAATTACGTAACAATAAGAAAGCCAAACAATCTTTAAACTTTGGTTTCCCTTATAAATAACATTCATATTGGTGCCGACCCTCATAAGTTTGTTATAAGGATCCAAAGGATTGATACCTGCAAAGCAAAACCAGGCTAGGAATATAATATACACTCTGGTGTGTTTGTTAAAGTAATAAAATACACACTACAAATAAACCCAAGTTTCTAAACATACACATTTCTATGCAAGAAAACAAAGTTGACCAATGAGATATTAAAATGATGCAGAAGCCAGGGAGATAGCTCAGTGGCATAAGCCCCTACCTCGCAAGTGCAAGGTCCTGAGTTCTATTCCCAGTCCAAAAAACAAAAATATGCAGAGTATTCATACCATTTCAAGAGAACATTTTCTCCAAAATGAACCCAGATTTATCCAAGTAAGGCATCATACCTGTGGTATGTCCAAGTTGTCCAAAGGGGTTCTCTGTCAGATCAATTGTCCTATCTATTTGAAAGATATTTAAGTCTTCATCATCTAAGGCAATGTCACCCCAAAAGACAGCTAAAAGAGAAAATGTGGATTAAAAATGTAAAATATTTCACATTAAAATGAATGCACACAAAGCTAGTTAGAAAAACATTACTGAAGTAGTCTTAACTGGATTATTGGACTTTGGACAGTGTAACCACGAGCCTCCTGCGAGAGAAGTGTAATCCCTGTTGGTTTGGGTTCTGTTCTGTTTTTATTTTCATAGCATTGATGTGTGTTTCCTTGAATGAGATGCTGAATGATTGCCTAGGTTGGGGTGTTCTAAAGAAAGAGATATTGGCAATCATGAGCTTATTGGCAAATATGTGAAAATCTGAGAAAAGTGTCCACACTTCCTACATATGCTTGGGACTAGCTGCAGGTCATCACTACGTGGGAAAAGGAGGAAAAGCAAGTAACTGTGGGTTGTGGTGATAATTTTGTAAGCTAAGGTACAATCAAGATAAAAGGTTATTTTGCCATGATAGCAACTCTATAATTAATTTATTACATTTATAATGCATTTCTCTAAAGCCTATGTTGTTGTGAGTCCCTACAAAATGGATATATACTACCAAAATAATATTGAAATCAACATTCATTTGGGCAACAGTTACTTCCAGACCTTTGTGTTTTTCTGACAAATAAGATCTGGCTCATATTTTCATCATTACCTTACAATCTACAAAGTATTCTGACTTGACCTACTGCTTTATGTTACTGAACAAAGCAAAACTCTACAATGCAGAGTGAAATAATGGAAAATTCATTTCTAAGGAGGATGTGAACGTCTCTCTTAAAATTTAGAAATAACACACATGACAGTGAAATGATCTTATTTATTTGAGACTAAATTAAACCAACTGAGTCTTTAGTGATGTCAGATGTCAAAATACAGTGACTTCAGGGCACACAGCAAACTGGACAGAATAAATTGATCATGACATGGTAAAATTTAGCAAATGGCTAGAAAGATTAGGATATTATCTTCGAAATTTCTTCCTTGAAACCAAACAGGAAAAGGAGAAATAACTTTCGAAATTTAGGAAGTAATACAAATCTATGTTTTTAAAATCACCATCTTTTACTAGATTCAGACCTAAGTACTGTACTTACAAATTTTAACATGAACAAAAAAAGCTTGCATGAGAGTTAAACCAGTCATCAAAGCTGTGAAATGTTTTAATTAACTAATTTTGTTTTCTTGCACAAATATGGCACATGATTTAGATTTCTATGTTTAGGATTTAGATGTCTATGTTGATCTAGAAATAAGAAAACAAAAATTCAATCTGAAATGGGTTATCTGGATAACATCTAGAAATCCTTTCTTAAAATTTGAATTCTCCTTCAACCACTATCATTTTTCCAATGGCCAATAGTCTTCCCTCCTGCCCATGGGATGCCAGAGTCTAAAAGGTGTAAGGGAATATTTACTCTCTTCCACTGGCATAGGAACAGCACCAGGAAGCATCTATAAACACATGCGTAACACTAGCTAAGAGGCTAGTGTTGATATCGAAAACCGAAATCAAAATTCTAAAATCAAATTCAACTTCATACACACACAGGAAAAAAGAAATAAAAACACAAATGCTCCTGTGGCCCTAAAACCAGATAGCCCAGGAAAGAGATGATCCAATGGAATTTAAAATGTTGTCAATTATAAAATAGAGCTTGTTGGTGCCATTAAAATAACATTTACTTCTTTCAAGACTCTAAGTTCATGAGTTATTTAAAACTGCTATTGAATGTGTTTCTAGGCAAGCAGGTATGGGCAGTGACCAGCAGACTCTCAGCCTGGCCTTTCCTATTTAACGCTGCAGGGCTGGGGCAAACACCCTAACTCAGTGCTTATCTAACTTTACTTTGCAAAGTATCACAGCAAATCTGCTGAAAATGAAAATTCCAATTTGTCCATCTTTTAAGAAACTCCCAGTTGATACAAATAATTATCACTGCCCTCATCTTTATTATCACTTTTTTCCTGCAATAAACTTGCAGTCTTCTGAGTTAGCTGATGGACTAGAAAACTGAGACACCAACCAAGCACATGTCAGCACTGCACTTCCCCTAATAAATGGAGTACACATAAAATAGAACTCAAATGTGTTTTAGATTTTTATGCTCTTGTAATGACTTTGTGCAGTCAGCAGGATTCAGGCCCTGATGGATTATACGAAACACAGATCATCAGTCCAAGGATAAGTCACTTCATAGAAGCAAAATTATTACTTCTGGAGGAGAAAAAAAATGACAGGAGGCCAGATGACACTTAAAAATGAGACAAAACAGTTTTAGAGAATATTAACCCACTTTATTTATCTTTATTTTTTCTAATCTGATAGCTTTGGAAGAGCTGGGCAGTTCTAAATACATCATGTATTGCTTCAGAGGAAAACGAAGCACTCTTTTGAAAGTAAGCAATAGGCAATGTTGATGTTGATTCATTCACGTACAGATTCAGTGAATTATAGACCACTTACATCTTTAAATCTTGATATGATCAACAGAAAAAAAGGCATTGTAGAATTTTAACATCCTGTATAAAGCAGTCTAAAAAGCATAATTTCTTTCTTCATATTCACATACCTGGAGTTTCTTTATTTTATCTCTACTCAAACATAAGTGTCCTCTTTCTGTATGTTAAAAGTTTTACCTACACATTGGAATAGCAAGCTGGTGCTTGCTATTGTATTTACAAATTTACATTGTAATCTAACATACATTATATATTTAGTTGCAAAGAGATGTATGAAATTTACCATTCTGCTTTGAAATGTTTTGTTTTTCATTTTATCCAGCATTTTCTATTTATTTTTTATTAAAACCCCACAAAATCAGACAGAAATAATTAAAAAGTATGAATTATCATGATTGAAATTTTTGAGGTCAAAACTAAAACGAATATGGGAAACGGGTTCATAGAGGACAGTCCTAAGGAAATACGCAACTGCAATTAGAATATTCATTATCTATTTGGAATTCTGCTTGGATTCCAATGGTCAAAGAGGAGAGAGGGTGGAGGTAACCAACAGGCCAAAATGAAATGTCAGGAAGAACAATCTTCAAACTACATAAAAACCACAGGTTTTATTTTTCTCCTAAATGTCATTTCCCTTCAATGAATTACAAAATTTTCCACAAAATCAAAGACCTAGAAAGACAATAAACTTTTATTGTGGTATGAAGAGTAAGGGGCCAGAGAGATAGCTCAGTAGAATAAGTGCTTGCCTGGCAAGCACAGGGTCCTGAGTTTAATCCCCGGT
>NDGN011352288.1:0-17743 GCA_002564285.1 Tympanoctomys barrerae | reverse complement strand
TCGCCAGGACGCCGGCGCTCGAGGTCAGGCAGCGCTCCCCCGGGGTGCGGGGCGGGCTGAAAGCGGGGAGGGTGTCGGCCTTGACCTTCGCGGCCCGGGGGAGGAGGCCGGCGGGCAGCTGCGCGCGAAGGTGTCGCAGGCCGAGGCCGGCTGCGGGCGGGGGAGGGGCGCCGGGATTGTGCTGACTGCGGGGAATCGGGCTCGGTGCGCGTGGGGGCGGGGCGGGCGGAGCGGCGGCGATGAGGACCTGCCCGCCCGCTGCCACCTTGTCCACCCCTGCCCACCCCAGGAGGAGGGGCGCAGCCTGCGGCAGGGGCGGAGGTCGAGGACGAGGAGTCAAGGTCAAGACCACGGGGCGGCCCTGCCCACCCCCTCCCGCACGGCCGCAGCGGGGAGCCCCGCGGCGCGCAATCCTTGTGTCTCCCTGGAGACTGGCAGGCCGTTAAACGCCCATTACACTGAGGGGAAAACCGAGGCAGGGAAAAGCTATGGGGCTGCAGGCTGAGGCGGGTGGCATCTGGAGCCTGGGTGGGCCTGGCGGGGCGGGGTGAGTGACCTTGGCTTGGCCCTCCAAGCCAGGGACCCCGATAACCACCGTTTGGCAAAAGGGTAAACTGAGGCCTGGGAGGTCTTAACAGGACAACAGAGAACCCCGTGCCCAGGCCACCCGGGTGCCCTGCAGAGCTCGGGTTGGCCAGTGCCTGCTTCCTCCTGTGGATCCCCAGCCCTGCATGTGGACCCCACAGCGCGCCCCGCTTTCCCCTGGGGCTGAGGTCCTGTGTCCTCTCCGCACGGCTGAGCCTGTGGAGGACAGTCGCCTCCTCCTCGCGGGTCTGCCACCCCCAAGAAACGCTGCTGTGGCCGTGCCTCTCCCTCAGGCTGCCCCACCTGCCCTCCCCAAGGGCGGAGGCGCCCGGGCCCCCTGGGCTCGCGTGGGGTCCTCTGGCTTAGACCTCTGCAGACCAGGCCTGCCTGGAAGCGCCTTGGCGCCCGCGGCCTTCCACTGTCCCCCCAGACCTCGGCCCAGAGCCCCTGGAGGCCGGCCTCCTCCTGCAGCCTGCCTCCTGCCAGCCAGGCCCAGCCCGGCCCTGCGCCCCGTCTGCCGCCCCGCAGAGCGCCTCACCCCGGCCGCCCGGGGCCTCCCCGGTGCCCGGCGCTCACCTCGCTCGCGCACGAAGTAGGCCAGGTAGAGGTCCAGCTCCTTGACGGCCACGCCGATGTGGTGCGGCTGCACGCAGAGCACCGGGTGGCCGCACTGCGCGGCCTTCACCAGCCGCTCGCCGTCCGTGCTCTCCAGCGGGATGCCCTTGAACAGGATGACCATGACCAGGTCGAGGCGCCACACCTTGTCGGCCTGGCGCAGGCAGTCGATGCGCCGCATCTTGCCCTTCTGGTCGGGGTTGGACAGCACGCAGCTTGGGGGCTTCTTGCCCGTGATGGCCAGTACGAAGTCCTCACGGAACTCGGGCCGGATGTCCTTGCGCAGCTTGGCCAGCAGCCGCGACGCCCACTTCTGCTTCACCTCGGCCTTCTCGCCCAGCAGCTCGTCCTTCACGGCGCGCTCCTCGTCCTTCGACATCCGCTTCTCGTGCTTCTTGAAGTACTTGCGCTTCCGCGCCTGCAGGTTGAACCAGGTGTAGGCGAAGGCGCGGACGTGAGGCAGCAGCGCCTCGATGAACGGGTGGAACTCATCCTGCGGGCGACAGGCCAAGGTCACTGTGGGCCAGCTCCACGCTCGGACCCCAGGGGGTGAGCACTGCCCTTGCGCAGGGTGCCCAGGGAGGTATAGGCCAGGCCGGGCTTCCCAGGTTGTGGGGGTGTTCTGGGACCTGTGCCCGGAGACCCACTGTGTGGCTGGGGACAGAGGGCAATGTCTCGGGGTTGCTGGAGTGGGACAGATCTGCACACTTTATCATCAAGGGCTACAGACAGCCAGGCAGCATGTGTCTGCAACGGTTCTGACCCCAGGGCCTTTGCACGGGACTGCATCTCTAGGCCTTTTTATTTTTTAGCTTACTTTTATTATTATTATTTTGAAGCACTGGGAATTGAACCCAGGGCCTTCACACTGAGCTCCAGCCCCAGCCCTCTCTGTTTATTTTGAGACAGGGTCTCACTAAGTCACTAAGCTGCCCAGGATGGGCTGACCCTCCTGCCTCAGCCTCCCAGAGTGCCCGGATAAGAGGTGTCACCACACCACCATACCCGATTTCGACTCTGTATTTTACTGCAAACTGAGCTACAGACGAGATGAACCAGATGGCTGCAGCTGCAGCCCAGCAAAACTTTATTCAGAGAAATAGATGCCAGGCGCTCACCCGGGATGGCAGCTTGCACGCCTCAGCCATGGCCTGGGGGCTCTGGAGTCCCCAGCTGCTCAGAACGGTGCCAGTGCAAAGGGTAGGCTCACCTGCTGCAGGAGGAAGCAGGCCCCGAGAACAACGCCCAGGTCTGGGCTCAGGCCCCGGGCCGGGCAAGGAGAGGTGACACTGGGGAGAGTGAGTGGGGGCTGCATCAACCCAGCTGTGACCCAAGACAAAAAATGAGGACCAGGGCCAGGCTGCGGCCCACACGCCGGTAACGTCCTAATAGAAAAGCAGCCACACTGAGCCAGGCATGGTGGCACATGCCTGTCCTCCCAGAACTCTGGGAGGCTGAGGCAGGAGAACTGCAAGTTCCATTCCAGCCTGGGCAATTTAGTAACTTAGCCAAAGCCGGTGTCAAATGCAAAATAAAACTGGGCCGGTAATGGAGCTCAGTGCAAAGGGCGAGGTTCAATCCCCAGAACTAGGGGGAAGAAGTACACCGGGTTCCACAGAGAGCAGTGTGGGGTGTCAGAGGCCCCTCTCGATCTCCCCGTTTTTTAAAAAGATTTATTTGGTACAGGGTCTCACTACTATGCAGTTTTTTGTTTTGTTTTTTTTGTTTGTTTTTTGCGGAACCGGGGATTGAACTCAGGCCCTTGGACTTGCCAGGGAAGCATTTATTCTACTGAGCCATCTCCCCAGTCCCACTACACAGCTTGAACTCCTAGTGATCCTCCTGTCTCAGCCTCCCTAGCACTGGGATTACAGGTGTGCACCACCATGCCCAGTTTCGGTGGCCAGCACAGCACAGGGTTGGCACAAAATGTGGTACCGGGGATTGAACTCGGGTCCTTGTGCTTGCCAAACAGGCACTGAGACCACTGAATGACCTCCCCAACCCCTCAATCTCCCCAGCTTCCAGCAAGGACACTGGATGTGCAGATTATCAAGGCGGAGGGATTGGAGAAGAAAGAAAGAGGAAGAAAACGTCCTTCTACCCCTGCTGGTCCCTACAGATACACCTTCGCAATACGGGTCCCCTTAGCCAAGGCCCAGGGGTTTATCCCTGACGGTGATTACAACCAGGATTATGATTTTGTGGGCAAGGTGCTGGGCGTGGAACCCAGGCCTGGGTGTGCTAGGTAAGCGCTCACCACTGAGCTGCAGCCCCACACTTTTCGTTATGTTGAGATAGGGCTAACTTGTCCAGGCTGGGCTAGAACTTGCAATCCTCCTGCCTCAGCCTCCTGTGTGCGCCACCATGCCCAATCATCAGTGGTTTTTTTTTGTCTTTTTGAGACAGGGTCTCAATATGCAGTTCAGGTTGGCCTTGAAGTCACTTTGTAGCCCAGGCTGATCTCAAGCTCACAGCAATCCTCCTGCCTCAGCCTCCTGAGTGCAGGGATTATCGATGTGCTGCCCATCAATGCTGATTTCCTACTACTTTTGGTATCTCGTTGTTCTGATTATTTTGGTTGCTTGTGATCCTCTAGGAAGCAGGAAAAGCCCCAAAGTTCTGCTACCCCACCTATAATGGGGAAACTGAGGCTTAGAAAGGGGCCAAGACCTGGTCAAGGTCCTGTAGGTTACAAGGCCATTGTGAGGCTGAGAACTAGCACCCCATTGTCACTCCAGCACCAAGGGAGGCTGAGGCAGGAGGATAGCAAGCGCCGCTGAGCTCTGGCAATTTGGCAGGTTAGCGAGATCCTGTCTCAAAATAAAAAAGGCTGCGATGTAGCTCAGTACAAAGGCCAGGGGTTCCATCCCCAGGGCTGCAAAAACAACAACAACAACAAAAAACCAGGATCCTGACCCTCTCTGTAGGGCCTGTCCTGCCTGGCTTCCCAGGATACAGCGGGCATCCCCCAGACCCCCCAGCTCAGCCGGCTCAGCCACACTCCCAGGCCTTTCTGCGCTGTGCCCCTGCCAACGCCTGCTCTCGGGCCTGGGTGCTGGGGAGGAGGGGCATCAGATTTCACCTCTTACGGAGGGTCTGAAAATAGCCTGCCGCTGAGGCCAGGGCCGGCAGGGTGAGTCACCAGGACAGCTGAGGGGCACTGGATCCCGGGCCTCCGCTGCTGCCCTGCTCCTGGGGACCAACCGAGCCCAGGGAGGGGGACCTGTCCCACCCGTCCCCACCTGGACACCTTTCCCAGCCTGGGTGCCAGTTGACACAGGGCCCTATTTGTCCCAGGCCACGAGACTGCTTGCCTGAGAGATGGGAACATGGCCCAGACCACCTGGCCAGGGCAGCAGCAGGAGGAGACAGCAGGGTGAGGCGCGAGATCAATAGTGGCCAGGGTCACTGCCCAGAGGGTCAGGTGGCCAGGACCACAGTGACACGGGCTATGGCTGCCACCCAATCAGGGCTCGCTGGGGACATCAGTGGGGCTGGAAGGGGCAGCTGGGATGTCAGGCGGGGGCAGGGCAAAGGCCCCTTCCTATCCCTGGGCCTACCTTTCTCCGCGCCCCAACCTCCAGCAGGCCCCGCCCCTACATGTCTCCCTTCTCCAAGTCCCTCTCCCTCCCAGAGTAGGTGCCGGAGAGGCGGACAGGGGTGGGAACGCACGTCACTGGTGACCCTGGCAGGTCGGTCATGGAGGCAGGAAGACAAACAGCCTGTAACTGGGTCATGGACCTACTGCCTGGTCCTCTTTTGTCCTCCCCTAGGAGGTCAGACCAGGTGAGACATAGAGCCTGTCCCTTTCTTTGTCCCACAAGACCTGCAACAGCCTCTTTCCTCGGCACCTCCAATGCGCTCCCAGGCTTACGCGAACAAAGACATGCTGCTGAGAACTCTCCCAAACTCCTACACATCCCTCAATGCCCTTTCCCTATTTTCCCCTTCCGGTGCTCCCCAGGATTTGATCTAAACTAAGCATGGAACACACAGAACAGGGACCTCTGAGTCCTTCTCTGTCATCCTCGTGAACTGTGTCCCTCTTCCGGCCTCTCCATGGCCCAAGTTAGCAAACCAGAACCCAAAACTACCCTTCCCAGTCCAAAAAGTAAGCATTCCATCAGCCCCTAGTAAGCACCTAATCCACCTCTGCTTATGTGAAACTCCTATGCATCCTTCAAAGCCCTCTTTCCAATGCCCCCCTTCCCTATGCTGGCAGAGACTTGCCCACGTTCCCACAGCTGGTGAGTGAGCAGCAGTGCTCATCTCCACAGCTAGGTCCATCTAGCATCACAGTGGTGAGCAAGTAATTCCTTCCCCGAAGGTCCAGGCTTGAGATACTACTCATCTCACCCTGTGAGGGAGGGATTCAGCTGGTCATTCAGAAAACACTGAGCACCTGCCGAGTGCCGGCCCGAGTCGGGGCAGCGCCGAGGCCGAACCCCAGAGGCTCCTCTCTCAGCTGGGACTCACTGCTCCAGGAAGGGTTCTTGTGGAAGGGGGCCCTTGGATAAGCCCTGGAAGCTGATAATCCAGGTGAGGATTTTTTTTTCCTCTGAGGACAAAACCTGTGCAAAGGCCCCGGGGCCACATGGAGTCCCGCACTGCGGGAGCTGCGGGGAGGAGAGACGGGGGACAGAGGCTCTCCTGGTTGTGCAGAGCGCAACACGGCCCTGTCCCTGCACCTGCAGCTGAAGGAAGCCGCCCAGGCCCCCAGGTCCTCGTCCCCCTCAGCCCCTCCCCCACTCGGGTGCTCTACGTCCCGGCCAGACTCAGCCTCGTGCAGCATGGATTTTGTACTTTACTTACTGCTGTGGCTCCAGCATTTGGACCAGGAAGGAGACAACTTGGTGATCCCTCACTCCTGCACCCCAAATTACAACTGCCAACGCCCCCCCCCAGGTCTGGCCAGTCAGGGTGAGGCAGGAAGATCCTCCTTTTGTTTTTGTCTTTTTGAGACAGGATCTTACTGTGCAGTTCAGGCTGGTCTTGAGCTCACAATGATCCTCCTGCCTCAGCCTCCCAGGGGAGACGTGACTGCGCCACCACACCTGGCCCACACTTGGTATTGAACCCAGGGCCTTTGAACTGGTCTTGCTAAATCACTAAGCTGCCCAGGCTGGGTTCAAACCTGAGATCCTCCTGCCTCAGCCTCCCAAGAGAGCAGGGGTGACAGAAGTGTGCCACTGCACCGGTTGGAGCATGCATCTTTTTTTCTTTTTTTTCAGAACTGGGGATTGAATTCAGGCCCTTGCACTCGCCAGGCAAGCGCTTATTCTACTGAGCCATCTCCCTGGCCCTTTTCGCTTATTCTACTGAGCCATCTCCCCGGCCCTTTTAGGGCCGGCACCTTTCAGCTACTGTCAGCCAGCCCAAAGCCCAGTTAGTTCACACTCACTAATGACAGGATAAAGTTGGAAAACACCCAAAATACGTTTAATGCAACTATTAGTCTATTAATACCACCACCACAGCAGCACTTATTTGGCACCCACGGGGCACCAGTTACCACACTAAGGGAGCATATCTCAGAAAAGCATGACTGTGCCCCCCATTTTATATGGGGATGAAACAAGCTAAAGAAGACCAAAGGCCCTTCTGTCAACCAACAGAATCACTCATTCACGAAATGGACATTTATTGAGCACCTACTGAGTGCCAGGCCCTTCTGAATCTCAGAGATCCCTGCCACCTCCTAGTCTCAAGCTGCCCAGCGATGAGGAAACTGGTGGTGGGATGTACAGCCACTTCCCCAGTGTCACCTGCCTGTCACAGAGCTGGGGAAGAGGACACTGTGACTACGGCTTCTGGAGCACAATCTTCAGGGGCACCTGAAAGGCATGGGCCGGGGGACCCAGGTCGGGGAGGCGGGGCTGCATTTGCGCATGCGTGTGGGGTGGGCAGGGGAGACGCAAGGGCCCCTGCAGGCCAGCGGTGGTGGGAGCAGTGGGTGGGGGCGGGGGTCCTGGCTGGGTCCTGGCGGCCTTTGCCATCTATATGAGGAAAGATGGAGAGAGACAGAGGGAGAGAGGGAGAGAGAGAATTGCTGAGTCTGCCAGAATTGAAGCTTGGTGATTTACAGGGCGCCTGGCCCTGGCTCTGGGAGGTACAGAGTGGGGAGGGGGAAGACAGACAGCAAGAAGGGGGACAGAGAGAGATGGGACAGGGACACAGGCATGGGGGACACTGGAGGGAGGCATGCAGGGAGCCCCCACTGCCCAGTAGCCAGGTGGGCCCTCGGCAGCCGCCCCTCTGCGTCTCTGCCCCTCTCTCCTCCTGAGGTGCTGGGGGCCTGCTCGAGCCCCTGCAAACCCCACCCCGGGCCTGCACTCAGCTATCTCAGCCTCCCCAGCCCAGCTGCCGCCTGGGGTCACAGGTGCAGCTTCGTCTGCTCTACTCCACCCAGCAGGAGCCAGGCACCTTTGCCTGCCTCAGTTTCCCTGCTGGGATCCTGGCAGTTGGAAGTTGCCGCCGCTGGCCGCTGGCAGAGGCAAGGAGGCGGAGAAATGAATGAATTCAATTCGGGAGGAGCTGCGGAGGTGGCTTCGGCCCAGGCCCAGCTCGAGGCCCGGGGAACCCTCAGCGCTGCAGCCAGCAGGGATTTGGCCCCAAACCCGGAATAACTAACGTGGCGCTGACGGGCGGGAAGGAGGGAGGGAAGGGGGGGAGGGAAGGCGGGAGGCCACCTCCCCGGCAGGATTTATGGAAGGAGTGGCAGGTCCACACAGTTCCTCTTAGGAGTAAAAGTGAAAAAGTGTTTGAGTCACCGCCGGACCTGGCCGGGGCTCCCAGAATCCTCCAGGGCGCCCGCCGCAGAGGCCCGAGTGGCACTGGGCGAGCTGGCACCAGGTGCCGCCCCCCCCCCCCAGGTCTGCGGGGCTCCTGGAGGATCCGGGTCGGATCAGCTAAAACGGGAGCTATTTAGAGAGGACCTAGGTTGTAAAATTAGCTGGGCGAGAGATGGAGGCTCAGGGAGACAGAGAGACGATGGAGAGACAGAGACAGGGACATGGGACACTTCAGAGCAAAGGAGACACGGGAAGGGGACAAAGGGGGAGAGAGGAACAGAGAGACACAGAGAGCGTCGCACGAGGAGACTGAGATGAAGAGCAAGAGGGACCAGCATGGCAGGCAGCCGTGTGGCTGAGCAGACTGAAGCAGAAAGCGGCGGGTCCTCCTCAGCTGGGGGTCCTCCAGCCCCCATGGGGACCACACAGCAGACTGGGCCTGAAAGGGGCAAACACACAGCAGGGGACCTGAAGGGCCCCAGTTTCCTCTCCAGGGCACAAAGGGGACAACAAGAATCCCTGGGGGTTGGTGGAGACCCCACCTGCACTGGGCCTGGGTTCTTGTCTGTCTCTGTCCTGTGTCTTTGCGCGTCTCTCTGTCAAGTCGGGCAAGGTGAGGTCTTTATGTTTCCACCCCAGCCTTCCTGGGGGCCCTTGCCCTGCCTGGGGGGACACTGAGGACAGGTCGGCACAGCCTCAGTCTGTGGCTCAAGGCCCCACCCCCATCTCGCAGCAACGTGGACGCAGAGCTGTCCCCAGCTCTTATGGGGGAATTCCGAGACTCCAGGGCAGCCTTCCAACCTGGGACCAACCGACCGCTCTCCTGCCCGGGTCAGCCACCATGTGTCCCCTCCAGTTAGAGGTTGCCTCCAAACCAGTCAGGCCACCTCGCCAGCAGACTTCACAGCTGGTCAAGGTCACACAACCAGCCCCACTGCAGGTTCGTCATTCTGGGGAGCTCCAAGAAGACAGCTGCTTCGGGGGATCCCTTCCCAAAAGCTGCTCAGAAAGAGAAACTGAGGCTGAGGGAGGCACTGGGACTTGTCCAAGGTCACCCAAGGGAGCCTGGGGAGCACAGGGCTGAGACCCCCTTAGCACCAGTTCCATGGTCTCTATGACAAGGGAGTGCCGAGGGGTCATGCACGGGGAGCCCACACTGGCACCTCCCCAATCCCCCAACCCCCCAACCCCCAGTGTTGCAGCTCACTCCAGTGTACTCCTGCAGGGTACACTGGCCTGGGCCTTAGCCCAGGTAACCCGGGGGGAAACTGAGGTGGGAACCCTCCAGCCCTAAGACACACGGCAGCGTTAGAGGGGTGCGTTAGAGCTGGGACCAGGATCTGCAGTACCGGGGTGGGGGCTTCCAGCCCCCTCCTACACCCCCTTTGCCCAGGTCCCAAGGCTCAGCCAGGGGCATCTGGGAGCCGCGCCAGGGGTGACAGCGAGCCAGGGAGGGGGCAGGTGGCGCTGGCAGCGCCGCAGTGACCCGCCAGGCCCAGCAACCCGCTCCTCCCGCCCCAAAGCCGCGGCGGCAGCGGCGGCTCAATAATTCACGATCGATGCGGCGAAAATACAGGACAGGGCTGGGGAGCTGGGGGTGGGGGGAGCGGAGACCCCACCGCCCCTCTGCCCCGCGCCTCCAACTCTGTGCACCCCCTCCCCCCTCGCACACGTGGGCCGAGTGGGGGAGGCGCGGGCTGGGGGACCCGGAGAGGTCCCCTTCCCTGGAACAGCTGGGATAGGGCTCCAGAGGGGACCCTTTGGATGACTCCCAGACGCGGAACCTCGGCTTTGCCTCCTTGGGGGCTCTCCCTCCTGGTCACCCAAGTTGGGGGAGCGTGCCCCGAGTGGGAGGAGGCCAGGATTGCAGCCAAGGCCCCTTGTCCAGAAGTGGGGAGCGGTCCCGAGCTCGAGCGGACGAAATGGGCAGGAATCTCTACTCTTGGGGGGGGTCCCCGAATGTGCGCGTGATTTGGGGGAAAGGGGTCCCCGGCCTAACCTATCCTCCACCGGACTCCTGACCGGTGGAAGCAGCAAGAGACGCGCGCCCTTTTCGTCCCGCCTTGTCCAGCTTCCAAACTCGGGGTGCGAGGGGGCGTGCAACCGGGGGGCGCCCTTTTGGGGGGAGGTTTGGGGGGCGCCGGGCGGGGGGGCGTACCTGGGTCAGACACAGCGGGGACGAATACATCCCGGGCGCGGCGGGAGGTGCAGGGCGGCCGGAGCGGGCGCGGAACTTACTGAGTCATTTTCCAACCCCCCCAGGCCGCCGCCTCCTCCCTCGGGCTCCCGCCTCCTCCTCCTCCCTCGCTCCAGCGCGCGCCTCCCCGATCTCCCCGTCTCTGTCCGTCTCCCTCTTCCTTTCCTGCACCCCCTTCTCCTCCGCGTCTCTCCTCCCTCTCCCTCTCCCCCCCCCATTTTTCTCCCCTCCCACTTTGCAAGATCCAACTTTCAAAGAAAAGAGGGAAAAAAGAGCGCGAGTCAGGAAGGAAAGCCCCCCCACACCCACACCCACCCCAAAGTCTCAGGAACCCTCTGTCTGACTGACACTCCCCGCTCTCCTCCACCATCTGCGCGCCCCCCAGACCCACCCCAGTCTGCGTCCGCGAGGACCCCGGACGCCCCCACCGCAACTCTCCCACCCGCTCCAAGGGGAGGTGGCGGCGGGGGGGGGGGCTGGGCCGTTGCTGGACACGGAGGGGCCAGGGCTGGATTTTTAGGCGCGCACCCCCCGCCCCCCCCCGTCCGGCGCCCCGAGCTGGCCGGGAAGTTGCAGGACCGAGCCAAGGGGGGAGGGAAGGAATGAGGCAGTGTCGTGCGCAGAGCGGCGGGAGCGCGCGCCTTTCCCTTAAAGATGTAGAGCGGCCGCGGCCGAAGGCGCGCGTGGAGCGGAGGCGGGGTGCGTGGCGCGGGGCAGGGGCTCGAAGACCCTCTCTCCCTGCGTCCCTGGAACCACACAGGGACTGCAGCTCTGGGGCCGGAGAGGTTTGGGAACAGGAGTCCCTCTGGCCCAAAGGGCCTCCCCTCTGCAGGGGCCAAAGGACAAACGGGGTGGGGGGGGGAGTGTGACATCGGCCGCGCTCGCAGACTCCCCAGGACCCTGGAAGGACCCAGTCAGGGAACCTGCAGCAGGCCACATAACCTAGCAACGCCGCTTCCCCTCCTGCGCAGCGATTCCGACAGCCCCCGCAGTGTGCTCCTTGCACAGACCGGGTCGCCGGGGCATGGAGAGCACGGTTTGGGGACAGCACCTCCGGCAGAGCCTAGACTTTTTTCCTCCTTTGAGGTACCAAGGATCAAAGGCAGAGCTCTCCGAGGCGAGGCAAGTGCTCCTCCCCGAGGAGCATCTCCAGCCTTCTGATTTTACTCCGACACAGAGTCTGACAAAACTGCTCAGGCTGCCCTGGTACCCGCCATGCTCCTGCCTCAGCCTCCTGAGCAGCTGAGATAACAGGTGTGCGCCAGCAAGCCCGGCCAGGCTCTCGGACCAGGTTGCCCAGCCGCCCCGAGGCCATTTGTCTCTCCTCTTTTTCCCAAGTGGCGCCGTGGCATTCACAAGGGGTCACCGCAGAAGAACAAAGTCACTTGAAGTGTACACCACTGGGTCACTCACCCCTCCCGGCATGCCTCTCAGCAAGTTGGGTCTAAGGCCCTTGCTCAGGGGCATCGACTACACCTGCGGCAAGGGAAACTGAGGCCTTGAGGATGGACCCGGGCTGCCAGCTGGCTTAGGAGGCTGCCAGATTCTCGCTGCGCCTGTCCCTGCACCCCACCTCCACAGAAGGGCCGCTGAAGCTTCAATAAATATATTTTTAAAAGCCCTCTTTGGGGGCAGGGAGGCAGCATCCCAACAGGATGAATGAGGAGGGGGTGTTTGGAAATTCAGATGCTAGCAGGGCACAAGATGCTATTTTTATTTTTTTGGTACTGGGGAATCAAACTCAGGACCTTACACTTGCCAGGCAAATGCTTATGCCACTGAGCTATCTCCCTGGCCCCAAGGTGCTATTTCATTAAAGCAACCTATGAACACATATAAGGTGAAATCTAAAATGCACAGCCAACCAGTGTGGTGGTGCACTTGGAAGGCTGAGGCAGGAAGATCATCACAAAGTTCAAGGCCAGGCTGGGCTACACAGTGACTTCAAGGCCAGCCTGAATTACACCGCCTGGTTTTCTGTTTTTGTTCTGTTATGTTGTGTCTCCTTAACAAACAAACAAATGTGCAGATATTTAAAAGCTGAAGTTGACCTCAGCCGGTTCTCCCAGCCTGCATAGAGCCCCCATGCTCCCAGTGCAGGTGCACACAGTAGGTCTGCTAAGGACACTTAAGGTGGTACAAGGCAGCTGCCCAGATATATCTCCTCCAGCTTAGCCAGTCTGTGCCTCAGTTTCTTCTCTGTGAAGCGCCCCTACATTTTAGATAGGCCAATAAATACCTGGTGGCCCAGATACAGGTGCACAAAGCAGGGTATGACTGCCGGATGAACAACACAAATGCCCCCACCTGGAAGCATTCACCTGAAGAGGACCAGTTTGTGACTCCAGAATACTACACTTCCAGGCACAGACCACACCTCCTGTGGTCATCTCCAAGGGCTGAGGGGTGCCAGAGTGGGGCAAACCATAGACCTGAGATATTGTCCCTTGGTACCATGTTGGTGGTGTCCTGGGCACAGTACGTTCTGATGCACATTCACTCTCCCATGCTAGAACTGCCTCCCCCACACGCAGCCCCCAAGGATAGAATCCCCTGGTTCCCCCCCCCCCGCCCCAAGCGGGGATTGAACTCAGGCCCTTGTGCTTGCCAGGGAAGCGCTTATTCTACTGAGCCATCTCCCCGGCCCTAGAATCCGCTGTTGGCTTCCTGCCATAGAGAGCCCAGGAGCTGACTTACAATTGTACAAAGTATCCACATTGTATCCCTTATAAGTCCTGAATGTGTCCTTTATAAGAACACCTACTATTTCTACATAGTTGGGACTGTATCCTTTATAGCAGTATACTGTAGCTGGGTGTGGTGGCACCTGCCTGTCATCCCGGCAGGCACTGGCACTCTCAGAGGCTGATGCAGGAAGATCCCAAGGTTGAGCTCAGCCTGGATAACTTAGCCAGAGACCCTGCTGCAACTAAAAAATTGAAGAAGAATTGGAGGCGGTACTCAGTGCAAAGGCCCTGAGTTCCATCTGCAGGACGTGGAGGGCAGTTCTGTTTTTTCTGAGACCACATTCGCGTCCCCATGGAGCTACACACCTGTCCTCCACAAGGCATGCATCTGGCCCCTTGGGTGAGTGGACAGGGAACTCCCAAAGACTGGGTCCTGGTGTGCAGTCGCTCAAGCCAAGCTCAGGAAAGCACATCCACCATGGGGTCCCACCCAGGATGAGGTTGAGGGGCACAGAGGGGCCCTGGCATTCTGCACCCTCCTCCCCATCCAAGGCTCTGTCATGCAATTAAAAAAACAAAGCTTAAAGCTCCAAGCAACCTTCACAGGTCATCTGGGCAGAAGCCATTTTACAGATGGGAACCAGAGACTCCTCTAAAAAGAGGATGGGACAGTTCTCTGTCACAAGGGAGAAAGGTGGGGTGTGTCATCAGGTGGGAACAGACAGCCACACCTGGCCTCAAATACCATCAGAGACCTCCAAGGTGCACACAGCCACACACACAGAGCACCCTAACTCCCCCCAACACACCATTCCCAGCTGTGAACCGTCCCCCAAGAGCCCGCCCTCCACACCCTCCTGCAGCACACACCTGCGTCCCCAGATGGAAGCTCTGCACTCACACACAAGCGCCATGCGCTGGGCCGTGCACTTGGGACCACCCCCAACACAAGCACACATCCCTCACCCTCGCTCTGAACGTCCAACGAACTCATGCCTGAGCTGGGTGAAGGGGCACCATGGGGGCACCGGGGAGTAGGATAAGGGAAGGACGTGGTTTTTCTCCCCACGAACGTGGGCCTCTGTGCCCGTGTGTGTGTGTGTGTGTGCACACGCAGACACACATCTGCACCGTGAGGGTGTGTCCTCGGGTGTGTCATGCCCCACACAAGAGTGTGGTGGGACCTGCGATGTCTGTCCCAGCCCCGGTGAGTGTGGGGTTCCCGAGGCTAGGCAGGTGCAGCTGTCACTTGGGAGTGCGTGTGTCCTCGAGGGACTAATTTTTCTCCCCTTTCCATACAGTACCCCAAAATGGGATGGGGAGTTAAAGAAAAATAAAACAGCAGAAACTCAGGCCAGGCCTCGCAGCTTTTATATTTAGAAAATTATATAAAAATGCGTGAGTGGGGGTGGGGCGCGGAGGGGATTCCCCCGGAGGCGAGAAAACAGCTCCGAGCGCCCGCCCCGTCTGGGCCACCCGGGGCCAGGGCTAGGAGCGCGCCCGGAGCCACACGGGGTCCCCCAGGCAAAGGGGGTCCCCGAGGGCTCCTCGGTCACCCCTCCACCCTGGCCTAGGCCATCCCTGAGCTTCTGGAGACGCCCCCTGCCCCTGGGGACCTCCAGGGCTGCAGAGGGAGGGGGAACCCCGCGCCCCGCCCAGCCCCAGGCAGGTCGCTGCGCACGCGCAGCCCCGGGTGACCGCGTCCCGGCGCCACCTCGCGCCCAGCCAGGACCACCTCCGGCCCCGCAGATGGGAGACACTGAAGCTGGTGGAGGAAAGGGGATTGGAGCGAGTTCGATGAAGGGCGACTGCGCTTTGTAGAGGCTAAGAAAGCCCTCGTCCACCCCCCATCAGCACCCCGCAGCCTGAGTTACAGGAAAAAGGGAAGAGGGTGGGTATGTGCGGGGAGGTGGGGTCTGGCAGGCCCGTCCTAGGAACACTCGGCCCCGGAGTCGCACGCACACAGCGACACCCAACTGTCCCTTGGGACGCAGCCATACGACAGTTTCAGCAGCCACCCCCCAACACACAACCTGCCACCCACTCACTCGGGGACACCCCACGGTCACCCAGGAACGCACAGCGCGGACGCTTTCGCTCTGTTGGCCCGCGGGACGCGCGGAATGGTGACCCAGGCGCACCATGCTGTCGCGCAGCCACACAAAGCTCAGACCACACATAACACACGACACACGTGGATTCGCAGACACCCACGGCCGCGTGCAGAGGACTCAGACGCAGCGACACCGGCGCGCGCAGGTACGGGACCCCGGCCGCGCGCCCGGGGATGCGCTGGGGACCCTCTGGGGGCGCCGGGCTCTCCCGCGCACCGACGCGCGCGCGCACTGCACGGGACCCCCGCCCTCCGAAAGCGGCCGCTGTCTCCGGGGCTAGGGGCGCGCTTTGGCGCGGAGCCCGAGGTCCGGGCCTGGCCGGGGTCGCGGGGGCGGGGCCGGGCTGCGCCCCCTCCCGGCCCAAGTTCACGGCACCTCTGGCTGCGCTCCCCGCCCTCTCCGAGCGGCCATTTTCCGCTAGCTGCGCGCCGAGCTCCCAGGCCTGGCGCCCGCGGGGCCAAGCGCCCCCCGCCCCGCGCCGGCCGCGCGCCCCTTCCCGACCGGGGGTCCTCATCCGGGTGCCGCCTCGGGGGAGGGGGTCGCACAGCCCGGGTCGCGCCCCCAGCCCAGGGTTTGGCCTGGAGGGGGCGGGGAACCGGACGGAGGAAACGGGGGGGGGAACCTTCGGGGGAGCCCCGCCCTCCCCGCCAACTCCGCGGCGCCCGCCAGGGGCCCCCCACTTGGGGTCCCCCGCTGCGCCCCGCGCGCCAGCTCCGCCCCTAGCCCGGGAGGGAGGAGTAAAGGGGGGTGATAGACGAGTGTAAAGGGGGGGGTCCTGCGAAGACCGGAGAGGTGGGGGGGTCCCCGCCTCGAACCCCTCCTCCAGGTGGCCCCCGCCTCCTGCCTCCCCCCTTCACTCTCAGACCTGGCAACTTTCGCTCGGAGCCCACGCACCACCCCTAAAAAGTCCCCGGGCGAAAACGAAAGTGGGGGGGGCGACGTACCATGGCGCTGCGGCGAGGCGGCCAGGCCGGAGCGAGCGCGCTCGGTGCCCGGCGCGGGGGGGCGGGAGGCGGCGGCGAGGGAGGGCGCGCGGGGAGGGAGGGGTGCGCCGTGCCCGCCCCCCCGGCCCGCAGGACCCTCCCCTTGGCCCGCCCTCCCCCCGGGGCCGCGCTCAAGCCGCTGCGCGCCCCAGATCGCACACAGGCTGCATCCCCGGCTTGGTTCGGCCCGGTTCGGCTCGGGCGGCGCGGAGCAGCGCGGGGGAGGAGGAGGCGGCCCGGGCTCGGTTCGCTGCGCAGGGAGCGGATCCACCTTCGTCGCGGCGCGCGCGCGCTCGCGTACACAGCACACAGCACAGACGCGCGCGGGCTACTCGGGGACACACGCCGACCCGGCGGCTGCCGGGATTCAGGCAGGGACACATACGGACCGGGGCCCGCAGCGGGTTAGCAACACACAGCCTGCGGGTGACACTTAGACTCGCGGGGACCCCAGACTCACAGCCTCCCCGCAGGATGCCACCTACGCAGGCAGACAGACACATGGTGACAGCCTGCGGGATGTCACCGGGGACTTGCCTGGAGTGACACCGCAGAGACATCAGACCCAGACTTGACCCCTCACTCCCGACCCTGGACCCCTCCCCCAGCCCAACCCCTACACTCCCTCCTGGCGGGCGCAGGTGTCTCCGTACAGAATTGACACACGCACCGTGAGGAGAGATGGGTCAGACAGGGGACACAGACTGGAACACGGAAGGCGGCGGACCTGGGGTACAGGTCCCCAGGGGGTCCCATAAAGGCTCCAGGCGGTAGTGGAGGGGACCAAGGGGAGGAAAAAAGCGCCCCCTGCCCAGTTAGTGTGAATGGTGAGGTCTCCAGCAGCAGGGAGGGACATGGCCGCGACAAGTCAGCGCCCCCGACCCTGCCGCAGGCTGTCACGCGTGGGACGCGCCGGCACGGGTGGGACCTGCCGCAGCCCCCACTCCCTGCACCCGCAATGCGCCCCGCAGAGCAGGCACTCCCCCTTCCCTCCAGCTGTGCCTCTGGCTCTGTCTAGATGAGGGGGTGCTGCTCCTGCCTGGCCACCCTTGCACCAGTTTCAGCCGCTGCAACCCTAGATCCCTGCCACCAAGGCTCTGGAATTTCAGAGACCCTTTTGGGGGAACTGATTGCGGGCCGGCCCAGGGAGAACCCCAGGACCAGGGTTCAAGCAAAGCCAGGCCTGAACAGTGGCCCAACAATGCCTTAGTCTGGGGGCTTCTGTGAGTTTGTTAAGTGATAGATACAGGGGCACTGGGAAAATGTCACAGGCCTGTTTTAGTAGTTGCTCAATAAAAACTGACCACATGATAAATACCTCAGTCATGCTGAAAGCATCTACTCTTTAGACACCCAGCTCTTTAGAGGCTGAGGTTTTCTCTTTGTATTATGCATGTCTCCTCTGTGCTTTATTTGTCTAATTTTATTTATTTATTTTTGTGTCTCTGAGACAGGTTCTTCCTCTGCAGTCCAGGCTGGCCTTGAGCTCACTTTGTAGCCAAGGCTGGTCTCAAACTCCCAATGATCCTCCTGCCTCAGCCTCCTGAATGCTGGGATTCAGGCTTGCCCAGCTGTTTTCATTTTCTGAGACAGGGTCTTGCTATGTAGCCCAGGATAGTCTCAAATGTACATTCATCCTCCTGCCTCAGGCTCCTAAGTACTGTTTTTACAGTCATGAACCACCACACACCCCTCACCTGCTTGCTTGCTTGCTTTCTCTTTCTTTCTTTCTGTCTGTCTGTCTGTCTGTCTGTCTGTCTGTCTGTCT
>NDGN011352285.1:0-15613 GCA_002564285.1 Tympanoctomys barrerae | reverse complement strand
GCTGTAAACAGGCAGATCACTATGAGTCCTATCTAGTAGTGAGACCCTGAACACCCTATAGACACGTCCCTAAAATATAAAAACAGGAAAAAATACATGATAAATGTACAAACGTTTAACAGAAAATATTACAAAATGATAAATCACAAGTTAGTAGTAAATTTTAGTAGGTAGAACAACCAAATCAATGAATCCTCTAAAAGAAAGGCAATCTTCTTCTTTTTTTAAAATTTTTTATTCATTTTAATGAGAAAAAATAGCTATGAAACAGTTTCAAAACTGGTTAATAGGACAGTTACAATAATTAATACAGTGCATAGTGTTGTCTTTGTAGTAGTTATTCAGAGGACAAGATGCAGACATGTTGTCTTGTCTAAACACTTCTGTTGGGGTACCTTAAAAATCTTTTGTCTACAGAATGTTAGTGTTTTGGGGGAAAACACGAAGTGAGGACAGAGTCCTCACAACACACTTTTTACAGAAACACAGGGTGAGTGCCAGGTCTTGTGGGAGGAAAATGCACCATCTTTTATCCATGACGTTCAACTAAGTCAGAAGTGTCTTCCTTTGAGGTAAAATTGAGGTGAACAAATCAAGAATTGACATAACTCATTAATACAGACAGTTATTATTTCTCACTTATACATTTTTAGAAATTAAATAATTTTTCTTGGTACCAGGTATCGAACTCAATGCCTCTCTTTTGCCAGGCATGTGCTTATGCTGCTGAGCTATCTCCCTGGTCAAGAATTAAAGATTTGAAGCTACTTTTGGTAAAAAAAAAATAAAAATAAAAATAAAAAAAGTAGAATAGCAAAGTAGAAAAAAAATCATTACATCTCAAGTAACAGAAATTGAATGTATCTTGGAGCCCTAATAAACAGGGTCACATTTGTTTCTTGGTATTTTCTTCAGCATTCATTGAATCACTCACATGATAATTTATTCAGTGTCTAATAGGAGATCAAAGATAAAAGATAAAAGGAGTATGTTTTACCATTCAAGAATCCATTGAAGATGATTAAAATTGTGGAAATCATAATCACATTTGAAGCAACACAAATTAAAATAGAAACTACTGAGAAAAGAACTAATGAAATTCATGGAGAACATATTGGATATAACTAAGAGATCAAAAAAGATAATAGATATGAAAGAAAAATAAAGTGGATAAATGCACCTGATAAAATTATAATTTGAAAATGAACTACATGAGAGAATGTAATAGGTATGAAAATAAAACAAGAAAGAAGCAATGTAATGCTAAAATACATAGTTCAAAGATATAATAGAAAAAAAATTATCAAGTACAGAGTGACTTTAAGTTGAAGATCAAAGGTACACATGAGATACAAGAATAAAAGCAAGTTGACTTCTCCAATTATCCACAAAATGTATAATTTTTTAGGCATTCATACAACATCAAGTACCTTCTTTTGTCAGCCAATGTGCTTAGATCCAGGAAATGCACACATTGGAACTTCAAGATAAAAGAAAAAACATGTAAGAGTATAAGCACAAAAATATGTCTTTTAAATGCTTGCTTTTTAATGCTCTTTACTATGGAAAGATGGAGTTCCATTTCCCAATATGCTGAAAGAAATCAATATTTGTTCATATAACTTTATAAAAGCCAGATCGTTTTGCAAAATAAGATATTGTTGCAAAGGGAAGACCTCAGAAAATATAGCAGCTATGTGCTTTTCCTCAGAGAAGTGTAGGCAATGGATGGAAAAAAATTACAGAAAGTATAGATATTCCAAAAATAATCATAATGCAGGTCTCAGAAACAGGAAGGCATTATGTAAAATTTGTTGATGAGCACAGCATTATGTTAAATATGCAGGTAATGCTAATCTGGAAATAATCTTTCTGTAACATAAAGTAAATGTTACAAAGTTAGTCAGTGTAAAAGTATCAGTAGACTAAGTTCAGAAATGAAATAAGAAATAGCTGTTTAAACATAATGGAAAGAAAGAATGAGAAAGAAAATGCAGATCATATAGAGGATTTGGGGTCTAAAATTAAGTTGTGTATCTCAGATAGCCAGGTTCTGGTTGCTAGATTCCTGGAGCTCCCATCAGAAACAAGTATCAAAGTACAAAGAAGAAATGACTTTCAAAGTCATTTGAAGTTCTCATGGGAGGGAATGAAAGACACAGTCTTCAGAATGTGCACACGTAGTAACAAACTACGAATGATGCAAAGGGATGACCTATTTGAACAAAAATCAGTGGATACAAAAACAGTAAAAGCAGATACCCACAAAATTAACATAACAATAATAGATTTTTAAATTCATTAAAGAATTAGAGTAAGTTCTGGAAACACAGTAAGAGGGAGTTTTCATAAAGGAAATGGTTGAAAAGTTCTAGTTCTCAAATTGAAGAAATACTCTAAGGAAGGTGAAAATTTTAGGAAAAACTGGAATCCATAATTATATATGTCATGCCAGTCAAGTGCTTATCCTACTGAGCCATCTCCCCAGCCCCAACATCAATAAAAAAGAGCATTTAAAAAAATGTAGCAGAAAGCTAGATCATCCTTAAATAAATATCATTTATATCAAAAGTACATTTCTTAATTTTAAAAACTTGAAAAGAGAAAATAGATAATTACATCATGTAGTATATTTCCAAAATTTCTGTAAGTCTATAATTATTCAAAATTCAAAAATTTAGTTTTAAAAGTATAATAATAAAGATAAATCTAACAAGAAGAAATAACATCTTGAAGATGCTGAGGGAAAAATGACTCTCAAACCAGAATTCTTTCCTAAAAAAACCCCAAAAAGGGATAAACAAACCAAAGAAAATAGCTCTTACAGCCCTTGATTGAGGGCGAGTGAGTTTCCCACACACATGCACTTCAGTAAGAAGTAATTTGAATTCATAAGAAAATAATGAGATTTCAAGAAGTAATTATGTAAAAAAGAACATGAAACATGTTGGATCAATGACTGACAGACATATTCCTATCATCTATCAGTGCTGATATCTAGGTGGCAAGAAAAGAGTAACTGAAGATATATTTATTTACTTATCAATATTTTCTAAATTTTCCTCAATGGAAAAATGATTATGTAGTGGAGTGAAAAGGAGATCAGAATGTTCTTCATTTACAAAAAGGTAAGCCTAGAAAGGTAAAGGAAGGATAGGTGGAGAAAGAAAGGATGGAGGCAATGACGAAACAAAGAAGGAAAGACAGGGACTGAAAGGAAGAAAACGGATGGACAAAACAACAAAGTACACTGTCAGGTGTCCCTGGCATGGGCTCAGATTTCCTACTGATGTCTCACCACCACTCAACCCATTACCTTAAGTTCTTTGAACAAAATTGCAAAAGTCTACCAAAAGGCAATAAAAATGTCATGGACACTCTAAGCAATGCTAGTCTTGAAAACAAAACTCACACTCAACCTGTTTTGAAATCTTCCCTGAGAACCTTAGCAAGCCTGGCTTGTTTTCATTAGTTCAGGCACTTAGTTTGACCACTCTATGAAACACGTCGCTCACATTCTGTCCAATATGACTTCTTCCTGGAGAAGTGGGTTTTTTTCTGCCCTGACCTTGGGCTAGTTGCAAAGGTACTAGTTGCTCTGTTTTGTGCCCAGGAGAGTGGGGAGTATTGAAGAGGTCAGACAGACCCATCTCATTGGCTGTTTGCTCAGTCCAACATGCCTTGTACCCTGATGTGAGTTTAGCAGATCAGAACAGCCATCCGGAAGGAAACTGATTCTAAGGCCAGCACTCAACATAGCAGAGACCAAAGCAGTTTCTCAAAGGGAGCTTCAAAACTCAGTAGGAGGTGCTTTTTCTGTCACTCATAGACCCAGCTCCTTCTGGGTAAAATACAGATGGTAAGGATGGGTTACAGGAACTTCAGCAAAATTAGGACATTCTCTGTCTCTGACTCTGTCTCTTATCTTTGTGTCTTTTCTTTCTCTCCCTCCTCCTTCCGCTTCCTCCACCTCTCTACCTCTTCTTATTTTGCAAAGATGACAAATTCGACAAGAAGCATCACCATTTCCAACTAAATTCAAATATGAACAAAAAAAACCAAACTGTGCTCCACTGGTGGGATGGACCTTGACCCCCAGACCTGGACCAAATGAGTCGCTTGCTCTCATTCTTGCTTTTCGCCTGGATGCTTACTACCCTCTAGACAAAGCCACTGTGGTCAGAGTTGGGTGTTGTCTGCTACTAGGGTGGCGGGTAAATCAGAAACAAAACAGAAACTCAGAACCAGTCAAGGAATTATGAGTTTGAATCTTGGCTTAAAATACTAAGTAGAAGGGGCTGGGAAGTTAGCTCAGTAGAAGTTTTTTTTTTTTGCTCAGGATGTCTTCAGGGCACTAGAAAGTATTGCTTGAGGATCTGGGGATCAAAGCACAGCAACCTGAGCCTGACTGCTCTGTTTTAAGCAGGCACTAAACAACTGCACTAATGGACGGGTCCCCAGCTCAGTAGAATAAGCGCTTTAGAATAAGTGCTTCTCTGGCAAGTGCAAGGGCCTGAGTTCAAAATCCGGTACNAAAAAAAAAAAAAAAAAAAGACAATAGAGAACAGCAAGAGTAGATAACAGCAATGTACCTTCTCTGACTTTCCTTATTTCTCAGCTGTGAAATAGGAGTCTTACAATTTTTTTTTTTTGTGACGATGGTATAAACAGAAGAACATTTCTTAACACAAAACCTCATACGTGGGTACTCAAATGAAATTTTATTCCCTTTTCCTCTTCATGGCAATGGGAGAGAAAGCATGAATTTGTTTTTTAACCTGGCAAGATGCTCATCTTCGTGCTTGAACATAAACCTACAAATGCAGCGCTTGGTCTCTAAGCAGAGCCATTAAGAACTCTCTATCCCTGGCAATTCTTCCAAGCCAGCCTGTACAGCAATTTGCAACTTTATGATGTGATAAATAGAATTTCTTTGTTTTCATTTTTCATTTGCATATTTATTGAGATATGACGATCTTAATTAGTTCTGCTTTTTTTGTTTTGTTTGTTTTCTTGGTTGAGGAAAGACAGCTTTCTATAGCGCAAGATAATTTTGCATGCTAACAGGGTGAGCCAAACCAAGCCTGTGGCATTGCTTGATGGCGAGACTGCTTAAAATGCAGCTTTGTGGATCCTTTTTGCACTTGTTTTCTCTTGAAATGCTGAGGTAATGCTCAAGCCTTGGACAGATGCCAGACCTCAAGAGGCAACCACCTACTGAGAAGCAAGAGGAGAACACTTTTAAAATTCCAGACGCTGGTATTTATCCAACATGCTCTCCCCAGCTGCCTATCACCAATCTCCTTCTTTATAAAACAACTGAACACCACCAAATGCCTTTTTTCAGTGGAATGCAACTCTGTCTGCAACTCAGCCTATGTAGGCTGGCAAAGAACAGCTCTGATTTCCTGGGGGGCGGGAGGTCTCAGTTGCAGGAGCGGGAGAGCGTTTGGACATAGAGCCCACTTCATCCCTTTCCTCCTTGATCCTCTATTTTTTTCTTTTTCTTCACAAGTGGAGTCATGTCAATGCTGTGCCCTTGAGAAGCAGCACCAGTGGTTTACTAGACAACTTGTAAACACCTAAAGACACGCTGATGGTGCCCACTAACAGAATCCCACCGTCATCACCCAGAACAATTAACAGGGTTCCTAAGGGTTTTGTGTTTGTCGGGTCCTTCACACCATCACAAAGTCTGTCACTGATTCAATGCTTTTAAGAGAAAGAGAATGATTTATTATTTCCCTGTGTTCTTACTCAGCTCAAATAATGAAACACTTGATAAAGGACACCAAGTTCACACTACTAATCTGCTGGGTGTCCAGCACTTTGTCTCCTTTCTCACCTCTCTTAGAAGCAAGTGGACAAATCCACAGGGGAGATTATGACCATTGCTACTTCAGTTAGCACGAGAGAGACCCTGGAGGATTAGACAAGTTTTCCAATATTCTAACACTGCCCATGGCATAGAAGATGTATGGTAATAAAATAAGACCAACTGATCTTGTATCCCACAATTCAATCAACAAATAATTATGCATGCAGTTTGTCTTGTGCTTCCCAAAGAACTGGGATGTGCATTAACTCAGCCAAAATCAAAGTCCTGGGCTCTGTCATGTGACCTACAGGGCTAATTAAAACCCACTGTCATTTTCACACAAGTCAAATATATGTTGGGAAATATATGTTGACTTCTCATTGAATAATGTATTGAAAATAGTCTAGAGAGTTTTGGTGCAGAACTCATTAGAATAGAAATCGAAGATAAAACAGAGGAGGGCAGAAGAGAGTGGGGTAGAAAGAAGAAGAATTAGAGCAGAAGATGTTAAATGAAACCTGCTCAACTGATTCAGTTGCACAAGATTCTGTCTTACATCCTCGTAATGTATGTAAAACGTGTTCGACTACATAGCCCAAAGAAAAGATATCTATTGTGCTGGTTCATCGTGGATGGAAGTCGACAGCTAAAATTTTAATGATTGTCTCAAGGAAGATCTTTCGATATTGAGTGGTCCACTGATTTTTCAGATATATACTCTATTTATCTAATGAAGTTGCAGCTCCAGAAAGCCAGACCACATCCATTTGCTCTGGCATTTTGCCTTTAAACTCACGCAATGTTACAATAGAGCTGAGGTTCAGCAGGCATGGTTGGGTATGCGCTGTAGTGAAGGAACTAAAAGCTGACTAAGTCATATAAGCATCCACATCCTATGCCTCGCAAATACCCAGATACTATCGTGATATCCAAAGGCACTTCAGTGGGGCCAGTGTTTATGGGCAAGCCAGACTGTCAGCTTAGAAATGAGCGAGCAGCTGTTACTGTTAGTATCCTAAATGTACTCAGTCCTGTCCTTATTCCGTGTCTTTGTTTGGTCTAGATAATTCTACTGGACAGCGATGGGTATTGTTACAAAGCAATACTATAGTTAAGTATAAGGTGTTTTATCACTTGACATAATCTCTGGCACTGGATCATGTGGTATACTCTAAGCTTTCAGAGGCAAGAAAAACACCAAAGAAGGTCATGAAATCGTCAAATTGTGATCGTGCAACCTTCAAATAAACTGTAAAACTCACCACCACCACCCTCCTCCTTTCTAAAACTTACAAGATAGCATTTTCTCCCTGCTGGAAAAGAAATCAGAAAATCTGGAAAGAAGTATGTATTTACAGAAACCACTTAGATTTTTATGTAGTTTGTGGTATAGCCTCCTCTGCTAAATGGTATCACCATTGCGATTCTATATTAGAAATGTTTTCCTTTCTTAGATGGTTCAAAGCCACAAAGAAATAAACTTGGTAAAAACTGAGCAACATAAACATGAAATATGAAATGAGAAATGTTGAAAGATATTTCTCAGTGAAGAGGAAACAAATTGTGGAATTGTAATAAGCACGGGTTTTGATGTTAGGGAAAGTTAAAAAGATAATTAATCTCTGCATTTATTGTCTGACTCCCTAGTCTATAGACATGCCTTTTAAGTACCACTCTGTACGAATCTGCTATGAAACTCTTAATGTTATAAATACTTATATATTGTTAGTCTTACACCAGAAATGAACACCATCTATTCCTCCCAGCCCGTGAATGTGGAATGCCATTATGCCTTTTTCTTATTCTAAAAGTGCTCATTTTTAACTCCTCCGCAGTTTTCTCTTTTTGACATTATTTTATGTTCTGATTAACAGTTTTGACTCATCATGGTTCACAAAAGATATGCAAATAATAGTGGTGGAGATGCCAAGACAGGGAATAGCTTTAACACAGCTTGAGGCCATGTGTTCTAAAGGAAATAAAGGTAAAGAATGGAGAGTAAATGTCCAGAGTCAACTGACAGCCCGATGGAGGTGACTGGGAATCCCATCAGGTTAGAATTTAGAGCCATTCCACTGCCTCTCATGGCCATTTGATACCATTTGATTACCATCTTCTCTCTTCAAAATGTCGAGTCTTACAAATCTTAGATATAATTCTGCTTCATGAAACTTACAAGAAATATAGTTTAGATTTCAACATCAATGATATACTTAAAATAGGGTCATGTGGCTATGTTTATATTTTGGCTCATGTATATTATTGAGGTTTGTTGAGTTTGTTTTTATTTTTATTTTTTTCCAGTACCAAGGATCAAACTCTGGACTTTGAACTTACCAGGCAGGCACTTATGCCACTGAGCTATCTCCCCTACTTTTTGTTGTTGAGGAACGCTCCAGGCTCTTTAATATTAATTTCATATATGCAGCCGAATAGTGTTTTACAACATAGCCCTGAAATCTGTGGTTTCTGACCAGGTTATTTCTGACAAAATCAGATGCAGTGACCTGGCTGGTGAGAATGAATGTTGCTCAGTAGTCTTACAAGTAAAGCTTGAGATAAGAGAATGGCTCCTGCATAGACCATGTTAGTTCTTCCCCCTCTCACTGTCCTGGGGTCTCAATCATCTGTCTCCTTGGGTCCCCCCAAAAGGAATCCAGATTGCTAATTATTTGATGACCCCACAAGATGCACCCATTTTGCTTATCCTTAGAATGTAGACACAGGTCAGGTGGTGACAGCCTGCAAGCCTAACTCCCTCCTATTTGTTGCTTTCTCTTCCATTCTGCCTCAGAGGGTTTGGAGCGAGTAGAATGTAAATTAATTAAAGCTTGCTGAGATATAGATACATTGTTATGAATGCCTTTAGGTGGTAATGTCTTCATCCAAAGAATCCAGATGGCCAATGTGCCTCTCTCTCTCTCTCTCTCTCTCTCTCTCTCTCTCTCCCTCTCTCTCTCTCTCCCTCTCCCCTGCTATCCCCTCTTTCTTTCCTTTCTTCCTTCATTCCTCCCTCTAATCATACTATCTGCCATCTTTCCATCACTTCCTCCATCTCTTTATTTCATTTCTTCTTTCTCTCATTGCTCTGGTCATACTAATTCCACTGGATAATTTTGAAAGTCTTTTATTAAATTTTTATTTTATTTTATTCTTTAAAGAGAATACAAGATTTTTTTTAAAGAATTAAAAAATTAGAAAGGACTCAGAATTTCACAAAATAATAGAATGTCAACAATGGTTGTTGTAACACATAATGTTATTTTCAAAATATTTGCTTAGATTACCAGGTATAAACATGCAAAATTGGTTTAAAATGTTATAAGAAGTTAAAAAGGACAAGAAAAAAATTAGGCATTAACTTCTCCTTTCAGCAGGCCAGCAAAAATCAGTAGTATAGTTATCCAAGTTAACCTGCATATATATATATATATATATATATATATATATATTTACCTTCCTCCTTTTGCCCTTTTCCTCATCCAAGGTTTTCTTCCCAATGCATAGATTAGATTCTTTTTCCTTCACATTATCTATTGTACCTTTCAGATTTTATTTACTCTTTCAGGTTTTTATACTAGCAAGACAATATAATGTTTGCACATGTAGGTCTGATTTATTTCACTTACCACTCCATTCTCTACTTGCATTCATTTACCCATGGAAGCCTCAAGTTTATCTTTTTTTATAGCTGAGTAATACTTCATTGTGTAAAAATACCACATCTTCTTTATATATTCCTCAATTGATAGGCATCTGGGTTGTCCTCAGGATTTAGCTATAACAAATTGTGATATTTTAAATATGGATGCATATATACCCGTATGGTATAGTTTTCAGTTCATTTGGAAAAATACTTAGAAAGGGAATAGCTAGGCTATTCCCTAGAATGGGACTCCTAACCCTAGTTTTTTTTGATTTCCACAGTGTTTGTATGAGTCATAAATAGTGGAGAAGTGTTACTTTTCAACACAGAGCCCCTCCAGCATTTGTTATTGGTTGAGTAGTCTTTTGGTATTATAAGGTGTTTCACAAACTTCACTATGCACTTTAAGATACTCACCCCTAGTTGGATGATTTGTCACTAAAAAGAAGTCTTGCTTGGATCATATTTTCCCACCTAATCCCTTCATTAAAGTTAGCCTGAGCTCTCACTTTTCTCAAATCTACCTGGGCTTTGCTATTTTTCTTCCTTTATTTATAGGGGCTCTACCTGAAATGCTATGTTTCTCACCTCAACTAGTTGCTATATTTTAAAATAAACTTGCTTGGGATGCTAGAACAATGTGTGGGGTTCAAAGTGTGGGGACCAGTAATGTTAAAGTAGGATGTGAGGGGATCACTTCCATCAGAGATGTACCTAAGGCCTTGAAATGCTTTGGCTCAGATGGAAATCCTGCTTTCCCAAATACCTCCTCCTCTTTACTATGCTCAAATTGCTGTACACATGAGCATCTAAAAATACAACATGAGAACACACTGAAATATTGTTTGCAGGAGATGCTGAAGGAGCAGGCGTTAAATAGAGAGCAGCACTCATAGCATGAAGTTTGAGGGCATGCAGGTGGGTCTACAGGTAGGTAAATGTTAAAACATGAACTTTTTATCTAGAAAGAATAATTTTATGATTCAAATCATAGGCGGGGCTTAGAGAGACCATCAAGATACTGAATGGCTGAGTTTGGGTTTGGAGTGTGCCCACAATCCCATACGTGGGAGGCATGCTTCACAGCCGAGGGCACTTGCAATGTAGACAGTAAACCCTTTCAGACATGGGGGGATGTTGGGTATCCAAGTGTGTACCCTTGCAGGGACATTGGGACTCTTCAGCTTAGAGGCAGTTATAAGGTGAGCCACTTTCTCTCCCATATGTGCCCACTGTGGTGTGCTGCTGTATCACAGCCACGAAGCAATGGGACAAACAACCATGGGCTGTGCCTTCTGAAACCATGGACTCAAACAAACCTTTCCTCTTTAATTGCATTGCCTCAAGCCTTTTGTCACAGTGTCGTAAAACTGAGAAATAGAGGTAGAAAGACAGAGAGATAGAATGATAGAAGGATAGAGTGATAGATTGACAGATAGGATAGATAAAACTCTAGGCACATGCATCTTTATATGTAACTAATGCCTGCTTTAATAAATCACTTTGTGAAACAGAATCTCAACTTAAGTAGTTGAAATTTCCTTAGGATCAATAACTTCAATATCAATTGTAGGAAAAAAAAACCCTAAGTATCTCTAATCTCCCACTCTACCTCTTCACAGAGTTTTAATATGCAATAAATCATCTTCTATTTTAGATACTTAATACACACTTTCTGAGAAACAAGAAATCCCCTGACCAGAGTTCTGCATATTTTTCCTCCAAGTGTTCAGTAGTATTTTCCCACCTAATCCCTTCATTAAAGTTAGCCTGAGCTCTCACTTTTCCTCAAATCTACCTGGGCCTTGCTATTTTTCTTCCTTTATTCATAGGGGCTCTACCTGAAATGCTGTGTTTCTCACCTCAACTAGTTGCTATATTTTAAGATAAACTCCTAGTGTTATTCTCTCCACAAAAAAATTCATGAACTTGTGGATTATAAATAATTGTTCATTTGATTTGTGTGCACTTATTCATCATAATTCTTCTTAGAGGTCAGAAACATGCTTCACATTTTTTCCCTTTAATGGTTTTACCCTTTTGTAGCCAAACACAGAAAGTGTTCAAAACAAATAAAGGATATCAAAGAGAGCTCCTTCTTAAAGAAAACTCATGAAAAATAGACTGCTCACAGGTTACTCCACTGATTTTCACTTGCCATACACAGAAACGTAAGGGTAAAAGTTGCTTAATAAATTCAGTCCTAATGAGCAGACAAGACAAATGATAGAGTAGCACATTTCCTTACAGGGTCATTTGCAAAAACTTTAATTTAATTGACAATTTTACATGAGATCATCTTTCAGCTATCATAGAAAGATAACTGTATTCTAGTTTACTTCATGTTCTCTTTAATTTTCTCTTTTATTTTACTTCTTCCTTCATAAGAAATACAACAACAAGCTATTTCTGCTTAAGATCAGGAAAGCATAGAGGAGTAGTAGTCCAAAATTTGTAGCATGGGGTAGATGTTTGAAAGTCAATCTGCACAAAACCCCCACAAAAATCAGTAACACTATTTAAAGTCTCTGTTTTGTTGTCTTGGGAACCATCTTCCAAATTCTATGTTTCTATCAGGCTCTCAGGTTTCAGATAAAAGCATTCAGTGTTGCTATTGTTGCAGACTAAAAGAATTCTTTACACAGTCTTTTTTGTTGCAAGAACAAAATCAAGTCTCCTTACTTTCTCAAACACCCGGGGATTCTGAGTAGTTTACAGAGCAATGAATTTTGATCTCCAGTGTAGGAAGGAAACTAGAAGACTTCGTTTCAGACTGCAGAGCCCGTTACGCTGGCTCCTTCACTGACTCTGAGATAAAAACCACAGTTTTGTGGATGTTATATTCCAGTGTAGAAGTAACATAGGTGCCATTATTTATAGATTATTTGTGTTGTCACACACGTTTTCTCCAACAATGAAGTTATGTGGTCATCAGACAGTGTCTGTGGCAGTGAATCCCCAAATCATCACTTGGAGAAATCACTGGATAAGTGAAGCAAGATTGAAGCAGACATACTTACAAGATATTATGTGATGTGGAAAGTAGTGGTCCTTTGTGCTATATGGCCTTTTAGGAGATATGAAGTAGTCAGAATCAATTTCCACATTGTCTAAGCCAACTTCTGAGAAATCTAGTCTGTTCACAAGATTTGAGCAAAGGAACTGGCAGTATTTTCTGGGAGAAGTCCTCTTAACCCTGATAAACCAATTTTAATTTATCCCACATTCAATAGTAAGGTAGTTTAATTAATGGCGAATTAACTGAAAAAAATCAATTTTACTATAAACATTACCACTGACCTTCAAGGAAGCATTTTGATTTGAACAATTAAAAATGCACATCTGAAATTGGACTAGTATAAAAGGTGGTAACATTAAAGGATGATTATGGGATTTGAGTATCAAAATATTAAGCCAACAAAATATAATCCTTGATGATAATAACCATGATGGGACATTAGGAAATGTGGGTAGCCTCTTAGAAGCAAGTGAAAGCAAGTTTGTCACAGGTAGTAGAAGGAGCTGTGATAATTAGTTACAAACAATAAAATATATTGTGTAATATATTATAGCAAAATTCAATATGCTTCATAATGTATCAGAGCCATTTGGCATTAAAGAAGTAAATTAATATAATTCAACAAAACCATAATGTTCTATTATTGGAGTTGTAGCAAATAACATCATGCATGTGTATAGTTATTTTGTACATTATATATAGTTAAACTGTTATAATTTATTCCAAAAGTTTCTTTAACACAAATGGAAATAGACTGTTAAATAGATGCCTTAGTGCTATCTGGTAGCATATGTTTCATTAGGTAGTTTTTTTCTTGTACTAATTATTCAGCAACACAGCAATAACAACGGTAAGAAACACAATAAAGCACATCTACTGTATTTGAGAGTTTACAGAGAAGCATTTGCTGGATATTTTAAATAAATTAGCTCATTTAACTCAGGGGAATTGCTTATAATACGTTTTTAACTTTTTATTTTATCACATAAGTATTCTAGTTCTGATTTGTTATTCTACATGCTTAGCAATATAAATCCTAGACTAACTAAAATCCTTAAAGTTACTAACAATTTCTTCTGTTCATCCATTCAAGAATCACTGATTACTTGTCTACAGTTTTTCTTTAGTATAGTTATGCATTCATTCATTTAGAAAGAAGGAAGCAAAAAGAAAGGTCACTTCATGTACCTACATGTGTTGTGCCCTGTCCGTGGACAGAGAATCTAAGAATCCATGAGAAGGGTCTGTGGTAGATGGGCACAGAGGTCAGTTCCAGAACTGTCCAGTGAGTGCTGTGGCAGAGGCAGAGGCAATGGAGGCCAGAAGCCCAGCTGATGGAACCAGTAAACTCATTAGTGGAGAGGGAAATGGTTCATCAGGGAAGAACACGTGAGCTCTGAAATAAAGAGCTGAGGACACCTGAGAACATAGGATAACACATACAGAGGTCTGGCACTGCAGGAAGCAGAAGCTCTCTGCGGTCCCTGGGCAAACCAGACGCTAAGGGGAAAGGAGAAAGTGGCTGAAGGGCTGCTTCAATAAAGTAATGGAAATCAACCTTGATTTTTATAGGTCATTTCAGTTTGCATTAATGCAGAAGATGCTGGAGTACCCTCTATTTCATTAGCATTAGATTTAATCATTTAAATATAACTTAGAAATTAGATGTTTAATTTTAAAAACATAATTAATTAGAGCAATGTATTAAATGATAATATTTGGCATCTATTAATGAGGCTATAATTACATGTGCTATTTAAAAACTTAGTGCAATACTAATATTTTCTCATAAAATGAAGTAAAGAAGACTATGTGCAACAAAACTCTCAACAACTTGATTAAAGTCAAATTGAAATCCACATTTCTGATAAACACTCAAATTTAGAAACTCTCTTTAAAATTTTCTCAAAGCTGATACCATATTGAGAAAATACATTAACTTACAATAGAAAGACGCGATTACCATTCACCCCATATAAATTATTTTTGTCTTTTAAAAAATTATTAGCATTTGTTCAAAGTGCATAATACTTATATTAATTGTGAGAAATTAGTATGTGTGTGTTATACATCTCAATTCTGGATTTTTCTCTCCCCTCAACTCCCTCTTTTGTTATATCAGCATCAGATTAATTTATTTATAAATCTTTATGAGGTTATTTGTCATAGATTTTAAAAGGATCCCCACTCCTTTCAAACAGGAGAATTTGGAGAAAAGGACTCCAGAGAGTTGTCACTTAGCTAAAGAATCGAAAAGAACAGAGCAGATTGATCCTAGAAGGTTTGGCTTTGTATTGTTCCAGAATACTAATGTAGATTCAACTGCAGGGACTGTCAGTAAGTTCTAGTGACCATATTTAATGCTTTTTCATCAACAATTAACTTAATTCCCAGAAAGGCCCATTTGGCAGTGGGTTCTCTACTATTTAGATCCCTCATTTTTATATTAGAAAAGGAAGTTGGAAAGGAAGGGTGAAAACTTTGTTCAAGGTCACTTGGTAAATAGTAGCGTCAGAAAAAAACTCTTG
Organism: Tympanoctomys barrerae; assembly: GCA_002564285.1. Classification (NCBI taxonomy): domain Eukaryota; kingdom Metazoa; phylum Chordata; class Mammalia; order Rodentia; family Octodontidae; genus Tympanoctomys; species Tympanoctomys barrerae. The sequence goes on along the minus strand of NDGN011352285.1, from coordinate 602 downwards.
GATTTTATGGGCAGTTCTATACCCGGGAAAATTGTGCACTGACTTCAGAGAGACTATAATTCAATCAACAACATAGGGAAGGCAGTAAATATATTCACACAGTCATATTTTACTACTTGATTTAAATACTACATTTCAATGGCGCAGATCTGCTCCTCACCGTCTGGTATCTAGCAAATAGGTTCTGAGGGAATCGGAAGCTCTGCAGAACCACCCTGTGCTTATAGCGTGCCTAGCAAGCTCCGTCCCCCAGGGGCACAAAGGCCTTGTGCTCAGTTCATTGCACTACTGGGAGAAGGTGGAACATCTAGGTGATGAGGCTTAGTCGGAAGAATTGAGAGACAGGGTCCCCCTCGAAGGGCTCGCCTTGAAGGGGACTGTGGGTCCCTGCCCCCTTTTCTCTTCCTTTCCTGGCTATTGTGGTGAAGTAGCATTCACCGCTACATGTTGCAGCCATCGAGCACTGAACCCCCACCCCCCATCGCAGGCCCGAAGCAAGAGATTAAGCTTTCAGACTGAAATCTCTGAAGCCATCAGCCAAAATATACCTTTCTTCCCTCATTAGAATATCTCAAGCAACTTGTCACAATAACAGGAAGCTA
>NDGN011352262.1:0-26519 GCA_002564285.1 Tympanoctomys barrerae | reverse complement strand
AAAAAAAAAAAAAAAAAATCCTCTTCAGAAGGGAAACAGCCCAGCTGAGGAAAGTGCCTGGAGTTCTTGGGTTACTGGTCTCTCAGAAGAGTTAAGAGTACATGAGAATGAGCTTTAAACTCTGGAGGAACACCTAGAAGTGATCAGAAAACAAATTTTGTATTTACCAATCACATGGAAGGAATAAACTGGTACAGAATACCCCAACAATGAAAACAGCTCAATGTAAAATGTCACATCCTTGATTGAAAGATAGATGTCACCAAAGAGGTGTACATCGTTGCTCAGAAAAACAGGAAAATGCCTTCTGACCTCAGCTGCACCAGTAACTAGCTTTGGGGCTTTGGCCCACGCATCCGGACCTCAGACATCCATTCCGCTATGAGTTAGCTCAACTTTGCAGTGAATTTCCTCAACTAGGATCCAGTTAAGGCATGGGCTGGGGCCAGTTTGGGGAAAGGAGACATAAAAATATTCTGTCAGAAATGCGATGAGGACCGGCAATATAGCTCAGCGGCTTAGGCACCTGCCTGGGAAGTGCAAGGTTCCAAGTTCCACCCCCAATATTGCAAAGAAGAGAAAAAGAAATGTAACTGAGCTATCACAACAGATTGCATCACCCAATAAATAACTGCAGTCCCAGTCCCACTGGCTCCGTGTCCATGCAAGCTTTCTGTGTTTCTTGTGGAGAAAAATCTCCCGCAGCACCTCTGGTCAGCTACCCCAGTTTGTCACGTGACATTGACGCAGTTGTAAATTCCTTATATTTCTGGCTTATATGACCCTGGCCCTAAGGGGGAAATGGTGGTAGGCAGGCATGTGGCTCCATCCCTGGGGATGATGGGGATGTGAGTCCCTGGCTCCCTGCTGCCTTGCCTAGTAATTGCACTGTGGGCTCTGCTGACTCACCTGCCACCAGGAAGGCCTCCCTGATTATAGCCTGAGTGTCCCTGGGTCACAGCACCCCCAACCAGCAAGGCCTTCATCTTCCACCTGTCCTCAGAGGACCTTTCCCCAAGTGCCTTTCCTCAGGGTGCTCCCACAAGGTTACCCTTCATCAGGACTGGGGCAGCTCCAGTACGATAGACACTTCACATTAGGACAGGCAGAGGGAATGTGCCAGCCTGCCCGTCACATGGGGATCGTCATTGTAAGGTGGCTCTTAGCAGGCTGGTGAGAAACTCAGCCATGAAATGCAGTTTGTGAACAAGTTTGCAGACTATGAAGTCCAGGGCAAATTTAAGAGCAACACTGAGGAACTAGCCGCCAGTAGGATTCTGTGTCCCCTCCCCCACACCTCTATCTCCTTTCTCCAACCACAGGAAAGTCTGGGATGCGAAGATGAAGGATCCCAAGTCTAGGTGAGAAGCAGCATCGGGAAGGGTGCAGAAGGTGCAACCTGAGGGCTTTCTTCTCCCCGCTGCCTCCCCTTGGCCTCCTGGAGCATCCTCTACTAACAATTCCTTGTCTTCCAGGTTGAAGAGCCTGGCGAGTAAGAACTCCTTCTGGATCCACCGGGTCAGCTGTCTGGGGACAGAGCCCCACCTGGCCAACTGCCAGGTGCAGGTGGCTCCAGGCCGTGGCAAACTTAGGCCAGCCTGCCCAGGCGGCATGCACGCTGTCGTCAGCTGTGTGCCAGGGCCCCGCTTCTACTCCACAAAGGGGAAGCCCTGGCACAAGGAGCCCCGGGCAGAGGTGAGCACCAAGGGGCCTACTCTCAGCAGGGGCCTGCCTTGTGGTGAGAAGACAGAAACCAGACTAGGAAAAGGAGCCATTCACAGGATGGTGAACACTTGGGATCTGTTTCAAAGGAATCACTTATAATCCTACCATAAATGACAGGTGGCCGCCCTTGCCATCAATAGACGGTAACCATAAGAACCAGTAAATAGCAACTACAGCCATTAGGGCTGACGGCATTAAACCTGAGGCTGGCCCTTTGTTACAGAGTTGAGGAGCAAGGGTTAGTAAGATGTCACTAGCACAACACCAAGAATGCCTCCTTGATGAGGTTTTGCAGTGATTTCTGGCTGGAGTCATGGTTCAGAAATACTGATTACTTGTGGCGATAACGGGAGCCAGCGGCAGACCCAGGCACTTAGATGGAGCCTGCCCTGGGTCTCCTGTGTGATGCAGGCCCTCTGGCTCAGCTTCCCGGCGCCTCCCCCCCACAGGAGCTGAAGCTTCGCCTGCGCTCTGGGGCCCAGGTGGGTGAGGGCCGGGTGGAAGTGCTTGTGAACCGCCAGTGGGGCACCATCTGTGACCACCGCTGGAACCTCATCTCTGCCAGTGTTGTATGTCGCCAGCTTGGCTTTGGCTCTGCACGCGAAGCCTTGTTTGGGGCCCAGCTGGGCCAAGGTGAGTGAGGGAGCCACAGTGGGGTGGGAGGGACTGTAGGGCCACTGGCTCTTCTTTGGTGGCCATGAGTTCTAGCCAGCTGTGGAGGGGAAGCCTCAGGTGTGGGGTCACAGAGGCAGAACTGCACTCACACAGCACCTGTTCCCTAGGCCTGGGCCCCATCCACCTGAGTGAGGTGCGCTGCAAGGGCCATGAGCGGAGCCTCAGGGACTGCCTGGCCCTGGAAGGGCCCCAGAATGGCTGTCAACATGAGAATGATGCTGCCGTCAGGTGCAACACACCGGATATGGGCTTCCAGAATCAGGTGAGTTCAGGCCGGCTCGGACAGCAGGGAGGAGCTCAGGAGATGGGGCCAGTGCCCCTGCCATGTGGGTCTACCTACCCCGGGAGCCCAGAGATGTCAGAGGGATGCACGGAGGCTCTGCAAGTGTACACACTGCCCCAGACACTCAGAGAAGGTTCCTGCGGTGAGGGCCACGGGCTGTCAACACGAGGGAGTGGCACAGGGGCTGTGTGGAATGGATCAGTCCTTGGAAGGACTGTGGGGTTAATTCTCTCACGGGCCACTGTGAATGAGGTGGTAGACATGAAAGCCCTTTGCAAATTGTAAGCCATCACTAACGGCAGGATTTTAGGTATGAGGAGGGCAAGTTCCAGGGCAGGAAGCCCGGCATTAGCACTTTGAGTTAGATTTTTCTAGCAGGTAGGGCCATTAAGGATTATCTGATATTCCATCCCCAGTTTACAGAGGAGACAGCCCAAGGCTGAGGAGTGTGTGGTGTGGTCTGGGCCACACCATGAGTCGGTCTCGCAGGTCTCCAGGCTTGCGATCTTGAGTTCTTCCCACCCCAGGATGCCACGACCCTCACACACCTCTGACCACTGCAGGTCCGCTTGGCAGGTGGAAGAAGCCGCGAGGAGGGCATAGTGGAAGTGCAAGTGGACATGAATGGGGTCCAACGCTGGGGGTCTGTGTGCAGTGACCACTGGGGGCTCAATGAAGCCATGGTGGTCTGTCGACAGCTCGGCCTGGGTTTTGCCAACTTTGCTATCAAGGTAGGTCCATGCCTTTTTTCTTTCTAACTGTTCAGCCTCCTAGACTGAGAGGACCAAAATTCCTGTGCTAGAAGTGCTGGCCATTCATTCACTCATTCATTCATTTATTCATCAATAATTGAGATTCTAGGCTGACACAGTGTTCGGTGCTAGGGATACTGGGTGAGCAAGACAGTTCTTGACTTATAAAGCACACAGTTGAGTGAATGAGGCTTCCATTAGTAAAATGTTCATACAGAGAAGTACACAGGTGTGTCTGTAGGAAAGACCAACAGAAGGTAGGTAGATGTGGGGAAGATAAACAGCTCACACAAAGGCCCTGTGGCCAAAGAAAGCTTCAATCGGTTGAAGAAATCAGGGTCCCATGGTTGCACTGCGGCTGTCAAAGGAGACTGATGTGACATTTGGGGGTGGAGAAAAAGGCCTGGTCAAGACCGTTCCCAACCTCTAATCCAGTTTAAAAGCTTTCTTCCTTTGCTGTTGGAAAACAGCTGGGGTGGAGACTAACCCAGATGAAGGGAGACATACATAGGAGACTAGTTATTGTAGAAGCCCAGGCAAGAGAAATGATGCCAGGTTGGACCCAGCCAATGGCTGTCTGGAGGAAATAAGTGAACAGATGCAAAACATATGAAGGAACAAAATCAAAAGGTCTCAAGCATGGCTGAGGTAGAGCCGCCCTCGCTGGCTTGTTCTCTCACTGGATAATCGGGCACAAAACCAAGGCTGTGTGAGGAACACACCACCTAGGTGGAAGGAGGGCACAGGCCCACCCCAGGAGAGGGCTGCTGTCTGGAAGAGTGGGAGCGGGGCCATACAGAAGCCTCAGGCCGCAGGTTTTTGCCTCAGCACATGGCAGAAGCTTCTGTCAGACGGGTCCAAACGCAACATGGACTGCCCCAGTGGAAGAGGTTCTCATCAGTCACGATCTTCAGGCCCAGGCAGGGCCTAGCTGGGGGGTCTAAGCTGCAGACGGGCAGCAGAGACGACCTCCCTGCTCTGACTGTGTGGTGCTGGCTCTTTCCTTAGGACACCTGGTACTGGCAGGGGACACCAGAGGCTGCAGAAGTGGTGATGAGTGGGGTGCGCTGCTCAGGGACGGAGCTGGCCCTGCAGCAGTGTCAGAGGCACGGGCCTGTGCACTGCTCCCATGGCACGGGGCGCTTCTCAGCAGGAGTCTCCTGCACCAACAGTGAGTAAGGGAGAGCTCACAGGGTGTGACCCGTGGGCCTCTGCTCCCAAGCAAAAGGCCCTGGAGGCTGCAGGGTGGCAGGTGGCAGCAGTGGAAGCACCAGGTGCATTTCCCAGTTGTGTGGCCAAGCCACCAGTCACATCAGGATCTGAACCTGCCTGCCCACCTTGCGGAGTTACACAGAATATGCAGAAACACAAGAAGATAGAGTAGGGCTTTTCAATTTTGGGGTTATGACTTTAAATAGCAAAACAATAGAAAATGAGACTATTATGTTTATTAAACAGTGATTTTTTTTTCTCGGAACTATATATGTGTGTATTGAGTTACAACATAAATTGTATTTCTTGTCATTTGTGAGGAAAAAAGGTTGAAAGCAGACTATAAAGGTGAGGCATACCCAAGCTGAGGTCCCCCCTGTGTGTACTCGAGCTGTGGGAGCTCCCAGAGGGCCCGAGAAGGAGACCACTCTGTGGCAGGGTTCTGCCCTGCAAGCCCACACTCTCAAAGCAGTATATCTCTGTTCAATATGTGCCAATAAGGTTGGTGCCAAGCTAACTATTTCCAGGCCAAAAGCTGCAGGGTGGCCTTGCCTTATACGGCCAGTCGACCTAGCCAGACGTTCTTAACCTTGGGCAGAGCACACGAGGCTTCCCCTATGCGGTGCACCCTGAGAAGAGTTCTGGGCCTGGACAACACTCCTCCCATGCAGACTGATGGGCACCAAAGCAGCCCCACTGCACCGGGCCTCAGGGGAGGCTGGGGGTCTGCTTTGGATGCAGCATCCCCCTCCTGCCAACCCTGGGCCCCAGCAGCAGCTCTCGGATGCTCCCCAGTGGCTGGGCAGCCAGCCCACTGACCTACAGCTTGTGTGGCCACCTGTACTCTTCAGCTTCCCTCTTTGCTTTTCCCTGTTACTCAACTCTTCTGAACGCTTTCCTGCTTTCCCTCAAGGACTCTGGCACTTGTCTGTGGGCATATTCTGGCTTTCTCTGAAATTCAACACAGGAGTTCCAAGAGCGTTTTTAGTGACAGCAGAGGTAACACATAGTGAAGCACCCTCAAAGGCCAGCCACTGAAATAAGCCAGTGTTCCCATCCACCTGCATCAGTATGTGGGCCCAGCCAGGGCATGCTTCTGTCCCAGTACAGAAACTGGGCCCCTTGGTTTTGTACAGACAAGAATCGAGGACAGGCACTTTTCCTCTTTTGGGATTACATGGCCACGACTATGACTCTTCACATTTCTGTACCAGCACAGAAGGCCTGTGCCTTCAGAGGAGGTCAAGGGCACTTGCAACGGGACAGGAACGACAGCCACTGTGCTGCCCTCGGAGATACAGGCACCAGAGTGTTGGGACTTTAAACATACAGAGAAGCACTAGAAATACTCCTTACACCTCAGAAAAGAGCACATCCATGACAGCAGTCAGGCTAGAACAGGATTTCTGCTTGAGAGGATGACGATTACATGCACTAAGCTCCACAAAGGCACTTTACCTGCTGACAAACTTTTTACAAAGGAAATGCTAGTTTATATCCATTCGTGTTTGTTGGCCAGATAACAATCTAAGAATGTAACCAGTATTATCACATTAATACCTCTATTATTTCTATCTTATAAATGACAAAAATGACACACAAATGATTAAGCAGTTGTAGAACTGGAAAATGGCAGTCAGAAGCCATAGCAAGGACCCTGGAGGGCGGGCTCCAGAGCCAATAACCTCAGCCACACCCCTGGAGCTGCTTCCCACGCGAAGATGATGAGCTAGAGTTAACGGCTCCTGACTCCACTGCCCTTCCCTCCTTTACTGGGCTCCTCCCAGGCAGGGTGGGCTGGGGGCAAGCAAGCATGTGCGCATGCTCAAGGGCGACACAGTTGTGTGCCACCCCCAACCTCTGGTCTCGCCCTCTGCTGTCCAGGCGCTCCAGACCTGGTGATGAATGCCCAGCTGGTGCAGGAGACAGCCTATCTGGAGGACCGTCCCCTCAGCTTACTGTACTGCGCCCACGAAGAGAAGTGCCTTTCCAGGTCTGCTGACCACATGCACTGGCCCTATGGACATCGCCGCCTGCTGCGCTTCTCCTCCCAGATCTACAACTTGGGCCGTGCTGACTTTCGTCCCAAGACTGGACGCCACAGCTGGATTTGGCACCAGTGCCACAGGTTAATGCCTGCCTGTGTCCTGGCTCCAGAGGGTGCGGGACAAAAAGCCGGGTCATGGACCAGTGCTGTCGTCCTTGGCCTCGGGCACTTTCCTGGGAGAGGCGCACATGCTAGAGGAGTCTTCCGCCCTTACTCTCAGGGCAGTAGGGCTGCTGTAGCATTTCCCTGTCTGTCTCTCACCCTCCTTGGATACAACCGTGGACAGTGCTCATAGGGCACTTCCCGAGTCCTACAGTGAGGGTATGCCCCACAGTTGCTCTCTGCTAGAATGGTATTACACTCCCCACCCCTCCCCCCGTACTGGGGATTGAACCCAGGGCCTTTGCACTGAGCTATATCCCCAATTCTTTATTTCGTTTTGAGACAGGGTCTCACAAAAGTTTCTAAATTACCCAGGCCTGTTTAGAACGTACGCTCCTCCCACCTCAGCCCGAGGGATGGGATCAGAGGCGTGTACTACCATGCCCAATCTACATAACTTTTCTACATTCAGTCTTAGGTTTCCTTAAAGCCAAGTAAACTAGGTTCTCCTAGAAACCTAGAGGCCCAAAATAGAATGCTGGCTCTGCAGAAAAAGCTTGCTGGTTCCTATGGTAGCAAGGAAAGGCATCCAAAGAACAGTACAAGCAGAAGCTACTCAAAAGGAGACAATGAACATCCTTTCATATCAGGAGCCTCCAGACCAGGAGAGACAATGCTCATGACAAACACAGAATGGGAAATTGTTTTATTTACTTTTTCAGGACATAGCCACGGATGGGGAAAGCTGAGAGGAATGGGCAATGACTTTGGGATCTGGCCTTGCCTGAGATAATGAGCACCTTTCCCTGTAGGATGAACAGAGTTGTCATTACAGCTATATTGGAAGCTATGGTAGCAATTTGGTCCCAGGCTGACTGCAGTCAGCTAGCTCCCTCCGCAGCACCTTTGCTCCTAGGCAGGTCTCAGGGCCAGCAGCTCCCGCTTCCCACTACTGCCTCAGGCTCTGAGCCAGGTTCCGACATCCTGAAAGCAACCCGGGCAGGACCTGTACCTCGCACCACCTGGGCTGAGACCCTAGGTGAACAGGGATACCATGCCTTGCTGCCCAGAGGGGTGTCAGCAAAGTAGGCTGTGGCTCACACTAATCTTGGGTTTGGAAGAGAGTAGAGCACTGCCCTGGTATTATAACTTTCCTTTCTGGGTAATGATGGGGCCTAGTCCCTCAGTCTTCCTTGCCAACTCATACAGAGAGGACCCTCTCTTAGTGCTGTTAGGCTGACAGCCATGCTTCCTCTGCAGGCACTACCACAGCATCGAGGTCTTTACCCACTATGACCTGCTCACTCTGAATGGCTCCAAGGTGGCTGAGGGGCACAAGGCCAGCTTCTGTCTAGAAGACACAAACTGTCCTACAGGTACATGGATTCCTAACAGCACCTATCCCCTTGTTACATTCCTCTGTCCTTTGGGAGTGGGGTTCTCTCCTGTCTTATTCAACAGCCCTGGCACCTGGGTTCTGGCATAGCAACAGCACTCAAAACAATTCACAAAGATCCGCTTCTTATCTTCTGAGATTTTGGGTGGTAGGCCTCTATTTCCTCTGAATTCTGAATACACACTGTACTGCTTTTAAAAGCTTAACCATTTCTATCTGGGGTAGTAGTTGTTAGTCTACTCAGCTGAGGCAGGGACTGCCCAATGCCTATGTACCTCTCCCATCTCCATCCCTAAGAACAGCCTGGTACACATGATCTTCAGAGGGCTGGGTGGGCAGATGAACAGACAAATGAGCACCTTAGGGTTCCCATCTCCCACCCACATTTTAGGCCGATGAGGACTTTCAATATTCTTTTTTTTTTTTTTCCTGTTTTTATTTTTATTTATTTAGTTTTTTGAGATAGGGTCTTATATAGTTTAGGCTGGTCTTGAATTCACCGGGTAGCACAGTGTGGCTTGGAACTTCTCACAGTGTTCCTGCCTCAGCCTCATATTCCATGTGTACCACTACACCCAGCTTTGACTTTTTTTTTTTCAGTAATTAACACACTGCATATATTCTTCTTAGTGGTTAACTGCTGTACTCAATATTCTATTTGCACTACTTATCTCCCCGTCACAGTTGGCCTGTGCCACTGTGCGGGGCTGCAGTCCAGTTGTGATGCATAGGCAAGTCACCTAACTCAGCCTTGGGACTGGAATACACACAGTGCAGCTGCTCAGCAAGCACTGAAAGGGTGGGGATAGGCGATCATGTGGAAGCCTGAGTAGTGTGTCATCACAGGTCCCTGCCTGGTGCCTCAGTAACCACCTTCCCTTCCTCTCAGGACTGCAGCGGCGCTATGCATGTGCCAACTTTGGGGAACAAGGAGTGACTGTGGGCTGCTGGGACACCTACCGGCATGACATTGACTGCCAGTGGGTGGATATCACAGATGTAGGCCCAGGGGACTATATCTTCCAGGTAAGATGAAAGCAGAATTTTCCACTATTGAAGTGATAGCCTTCAATAGGCCTATTACTTTGACAGCTGTGCCATGGCAAAGGGACACTGACGGGGATCTCAAGGCCCTGGGTTTTGGTCCTCATTCAATGACATGAGCAATTTATCTCCATCTGTAAAATACAGACATAAATGCCTACCTTATGGGTGATTGTAAAAATTAACGAAGCAAATAGGAAAACACACTGTAAAAATGCTATGTGAGACGCAGGGGATCTGACGCGTCACCTCAGAAATCAGATAACCCACTTCCAGTTGTGCCTTACCCCAGGTGGTTGTGAATCCCATGAATGACGTGGCAGAGTCAGATTTCTCCAACAACATGATGCGCTGCCGCTGCAAGTACGATGGGCAGCGGGTCTGGCTGCACAACTGCCACACAGGTAACCAACTGGGCACTCGCATGGGACTAGCCTTGTGTGGTGGGCTCAGGGGCCCGGCAGGCTCTAACAAGCCCTCAAGTATGTGTGCATAAAGGAGAGGAAAGGGACAGAGACTACTTTCTTCACAGGTTGAAAGTGAACAAAGACACAGGATTGGTAGTATCAGACAAAGCAAGCAGCAATGAGGGAGCAGAGTTAGGAGCTGCTGCTGCACTGGTTAGTAAAGAATCCATTTTAAGGTTTTAAAATGTATTTGCCCAGGGCTCTGTGCATTCACAGCCATACTTGTATGTGTGGGGCACAACAGGACAGAGCTGTGCCTTCAGTCAGCATTATTAAGGCCTTCTGGGCTGAATACTGCAGCGGCACTGAAGTTACAGCTCAGCATCGGGAGGGTGTGCCATATACAAACAGTTAACCCCATACTAGTGAGTCCTCTAAGCAGGTCTGAACCAAACGTAAAATAAGTGGAGAGAAAGCAACTGAAGGGGTAGGAAAGGTTTGAGAGGATGATGCTTGAGCAGGGTTTGGGAGGAGTAGGAGGAAGAGCTTTGAGTTGGCTTTCGACATCTGCACTGGTTGGGCTCCAAATCCAGACCTATCACTTTCTAGCTGTCAGACAGTGAGGAAACCTCAGCCCGTTTCCTCTTTTATAAAACAGGGGCATGAACTTCCAACCTACTGAAGTGCTCTTCAGGGCAGCTATGGTTGTTCTAAGAAAATGGTTGTTTTTCCTCAACAAACTTCAGTCAAGGAAACAAAAATTATTTATGGTTCAAAAAATAACTGGCAAAAGATGAGAGTAAAAAGAGGAAAAAGTTCACGGTTTCCAATCTGGGTGAGCAAGTAGATGTTTGCCGACATGAAATACAGAGCATGAGAGGAATTAAGAATTCAAGTCCAGTGCTGCGCATGTACAGGAAGTACTCAGACTGTACAGATCCAGAGCACCGAGGAAGGAAGGAGAAACACCTATTCTGCAGGTCCTGCTGCTAATGATTAGAAATCCATCAGAGCCCTAGCACAACAGAGGGCACACCCAGATCAGCTGAAGTTTAACAAAGCACTACTCACAGAGGCGTGAGTCTGAGACAGGATAAACAAGGAATGCTGAGGCATCTGGGATAAACAAGGAGAAAATATCATTCATTCTGGATCTGAAGGAGAAAGGCACATTATGAAGCTAGGTGACAGAACTAGGGAGGGTGAGCCTGGCCAGAGTCACAGACTGTCACTGCCCTGCGTACAGGGCAGAGCAGAAGAAATGCCCCTTTTCTCCTTTACTGTCTAATCTGCTGTTGCCTTATTTCAGTAACAAACCAGAGGACAAGGCAGCCGCCAGGGTGGTAAAATATCTAGGGATGTTTTCCAGGGAAGAGAACACAGGGCACAGAATTAGCCAGGAAGGGAGCGATGAAGTTCCACCATTGCCCCTTCCACTCAGGAACCTCTTCCTAAGAGGGTCTGTTTCTAGAGAATGACTAAGCGTTTGCACCCAAGATAGAGCTGCTGTGAAGGATTAGCTGGGAAGAACAGGTCTGTGTGAAGTTGTCAGGAGAGGAGTGAGACTGGTGGAGCTGGACACCCACCTGTTTTCCTTTGGCCCACAGGAGATTCATACCGAGCCAATGCAGAACTCTTCCGGGAGCAGGAGCGACTCAGGAACAACCTTATCTGAAGCCATGAGCGCACACTCCCAGCTGCTGCCCACACACCAGATACCTCAACTTACTGGAGCCATGCCCTCGAGTCCTGACTCACAAGGGGCTGATTCCAAAGGGCACCACGTACTCAGGAAGCCTTCTGAAGGCAATCACCAAACCTAATGATACCGCTCTCTCAGGAGGGCTCTGGGCCTGTCCCTCGAGAGCCTGTGGCCTAAGGAGTATGGCCTTTAGGCTTCAGTCAGTTAAGCACCTGAAGGTCACCTAACCTTTCCTGAAACCTACTGCAGGGTCCCTGGACTCCAGAGCTCTCAGCTCCATAGGGATTTACTATGGCACAGTCCCCCACCTAAGTGGGGCTTTGCAAATAAACCTAAATACACAAGAAGTAGGACCAGTTCTCTGGCAGGGGCATACTGCAACATAACTGTCAAAGCATACAAATGGCAAAAAGGCTGGTGAAAGCAATGTGACCTTATCTGTCCTCACTCAGCACTCACCTTCACAGTCCACTCCTTAATGTTTTTACATTTATCCTGCCATACATTTGAGTGTTTCTAAAACCTGACAAATCTAAGCCTCAGGAATCCCATCACCTCCTGATGGAACAACACCACCAGCTAATGACTGACTGAGAAGGGGCAAGTTTCATAGGAGTGGTGAGAGAGGCCTTCCTGCAAAGCCGCAGAAGACCTGAGGTGAGAGATCCTAGCTTGTATCAAGACCACTGCCAAGGACAGAAATATGTGTCAGACACCTGATAGGCAGTCTAGTCTCTCTCAGGATCACCACATATCTCAAGATTGACCTAAATTTCAACTCTCAATCAAACCAGCTTTGTACTGAATACATCTTTGTAATGGAACGAGCATCAAAGAAGCCACTCTACAGGAACATGAAGCCAGGTTAACCAGAGAGGCAAGAGACTACAAAAACCAGCCAGGGGAAGATTTAATTAAGGACTGCATCTGGAAAGAGCAACCACCCCTACTTGACATGGCTGAACTATGCTCTTCCTTAGGTGGTAGAAAGTCCCACAGTCTTCTTCAACGTGATACACAGATGATCCTTATAAGCCTACCACTTTAATGTCAATAAAAGGTTCTCATTATGGACTGCTATAAACCAAGGCCAGCTGTGATTACGTGCAGTTCCGAGCACACTACCCTTTTTTTCCTCCCACTGGGATGAGGGTGCTTGGGACTCTTGCATTATCCATGTTCATTTCTCTAATCAGATACTCACCTGCTGTCTGCTTTCAGTTCCCCTCCTACGCTCAGTGCTAACCACAAGCTGGAAACGTTAAGAAATGCAAGGTGCAAGAAGGTAAAAATCTCAGAATTGTCAACTTCTGTAAGAGGCTGCCAATGTGAAATGAATGGTAGCAGAAAGCAGGACTGTCATCATAAGAGCTTCGAGAGGGACTCACAGGGACTCCTCCAGTGCAGGCAGTACCCTCTGTGAATAGAAAGAAGTACTTTCTCTTTTCCTCTCCTCTATCTTTTCGCTTCTCAGCTCTCATCCCTTTATTAGGCATGCCAGCTTAGGGAAACAGGGAAAGGACTGATTTCCTGTTGGACCCAGCAAACCTCTCCCAACAGTAACATCATTATTCTCACCCATGCAGCAAATGGTCTATGAAAGAAAGCACAGCTCTGGGGAGTGTGTGGCGACTGATGGCTAGATCTGCACGGGGAGGTTACTCTCCCTCCACTTCTTCCTGGATCTAGTTTCCAAGACAGCCAGAAAAAGCAGGCCAGGCAGCCAGCCACTGGCTCTGGGCTGTCTTGCTGCCCACATCACACGTCTGGTTGGTGCAGCCTGTTATAATTCCTGGAAAAAGCTATACAAGGGTTGTGCTGTTACAGCACTGAGTTGAAAGGGAAGGTCAGGGGAAGATTGGTGGCTGGCATGCCTTACAACTAGATGAGGAATGTTAATTGAATACCAACCACTAAATTCCAGACAGAACTAAAATCCTAAGACACCAGCACACTCTGGTCCTAGAAATTAAAGAGCTGGAATTATAGCTTAAATTTACTTCTATTCTAAGACTTTCATTCTGAGGAAGAAATCAGAACCTTTCTACTATAAATTCCAGGTGATCCTGAGATCTGGATGTCTGACATACATGAAGGAACACCCATACCCACAGCAGAATATCTGAGCTGTCTTTACAATGACCTAACAAAGAGCCTATGGCAGCCACAGGGTACTCTCCAGGTGGTTCTGTTGGTGAAGGCAAGGTTTAGACATGACCTAGGATTTGATTCTCAGCTGGATAAGCTCCAGGCAGTCTACTAGGCCATGGCAGAACCTCGTATCTTGGCTAGTATACATCAACCCTAACTACTGGAATAATACAAGAAAAAGCACGTCCAACTAACATCAAAAGCAATACAAGTAAAAAGCACATCCAGTAAAAGGCACATCCAACTAATGACAAAAGCACCACACCATAATTTTCAAGTGATGACTTTTTAAAAAATCCCTTTATCTGGATTTCATTATAAAGATAAACCTCAGACTTAAAGATGGCTGGCTGTCAGCTAAAAAAGAACAGGCTTCTAGTACACTGTGTTAGAATGACAACAAAAATAAGTCCTTGACATTAGGAGGGTTGTAAGAAATCTAGGTAACAAATGCGGGGTAAATTTTACCATTAACAATGTCCTTAGAAGCTAAAGAGCAGTCACACGGGGGAACCACCCTCACAGGCAACGATAGGAAGTCATCTCTGTGTTTTTCAAAGTCACTCTTAGCCTTGAAGACTCAAAACATGGGCTTGAGAAGCAGCTTAGTATAACAGTGCTTACTTACCATGTGGTAGGGCCCTATGTTTATCCCCAGCAATATAAATAACAACAGAAAATTTCAGAGGTATACCATTCAGTATGAAGCCATGCTACAATAATCCTTTGCATCTTTCAGCTGTAGCCATACTGGTCAAGCATATCATGGAAACAAGTAACCTAAGACAAAGACTAAATAGTAGCAGACAAAGGGTGATAACAATAACTTCATGTCCTAAACCTGGCATGGAGACACTTAACAGGAACATGAGACACTGGAAGAATGGACCAAGAATGAGAAAAATAATATTAAGGAACAGTGACAGGGCTCTATGACAGCAACAGCAAAAGGGACAACTGGGTCAGGATTAAGAAGGGTACTGTCTGTTTTGCCACGTGAGCCCCTTAAGACCCACCACTATTACTTCCTTGGGGCATAATACTTTCCAAAACACTGAGAATCCTAGGATGGTCATTTAAAAATATATATTCTGGGGAAGACAGCATCCTCACTAGGGTTCAATGAAAGCAACACATACTGAACCTGTGCCTAGCCTCAGGGGCATTAGGAGCAGAGCCGCTCTCATTTCTTCGTGGGAAAGAAAAACTGATAAACACCACAGTGATGTATGTTGTAAAATGGCCTTTAATGTTTCCCTTTTGCAATAAATTACTGCTTAAAGTAGAAATGACGTGCAACTCCTCAAGACTGGCTAGAGGAATGCAGTTGGCAAGTCCCTGGTTGCTGTATACCTGGAGTAGCCCCAGGCATGGAGTTCAGTACCACTCCGGATCCAAATACCCCCATCTATGACAGATCACCAGCTCTGGTGCTCTGGGACAGGCAGTGTGACTGTGTGCGCCAAGTACAACTCTGGTCTGTCCATGTCTGAACTGCTCCTCAGGTGTCCTCCATTCCTATCCCCAATATTGCTTTTCTCAGCTGTGTAAGGTAATAAGGAATGCTCTGCCTTTGCAGGCCCAAACCTCCCATCACTGCTTGCTTGAATCTTCGGTTCTGCCTCACATTTGCTTCAGACACCTTGAAGTATGATCCACGCTAACACGGCTTGCTCTGTCCACGGGCCTCTTGGAAGCTCCATTTTCCATGTTTCTTCCCAGCTGAGCACTCCCTTTCATATCTACCACATTAGGGCAACAGCGAAGAACTGCATTTAGGAGTGGAGACAAGTGTCTGTTTTCTTTCTACCCAGTCAATGTTTGTCTTGATAGCCTTTTCTCTTTCTTTAGCATGCATGTCTGCATGTACATAGCTCTGAAGGATCCTCGTATCTGAGGACAGAGAAATATTTTTCTAATTCATGGAGTTTACTCTTCACTGAATGATGTTCAAACTACAGACTGTTCTCTGCCTTCCCAGATATCTTCTCTTTGCTTGGCTTCCAAACGTTTTCTTTCTGTTTAAAAAAAAAAAAAAAGGCACACTTAAATGTGGATGCATACTTGATGTAACTAGTGAGTCTCCCTTAATACAAATTACGAAGCATCTTTAATCACAAAACAGATGGATTTCCTGGTCACCTTTAACTTGATTTCATCAGTTGTTTAACTTTTCAAGTGCTGTGTAAGTGAAAATGATAAGCTGTTTTGTTTTGTTGTGTACATCTGTGTGTGGTTCTTGGGGCCAAATCCAGGACTTCACACATACTAGTGATGTACTTTACCGCTGAGCTAAACATCCAGCGCACACTAGCTATTACATAACAGAAAGAAAAGAATTGGAGCTCACAGAAATTAAAGTATATGGAATAAGCTAAACCTAGCAGGATTCTACTTTTCCCTCTAGAGGTTTATCTTAATTCTACTTTTCAGCTGTAATCAATGCTTCAATATAATTGCTTATTATTCCTTATGCACTCATTTTTATAAATATTTCAATGGGAATCAAGAATGTCTTAATATTCTATTTTATTGCTCAAATGGAAATAGCCATTAAGCTTTATTCATATGTCCTACCATAAATTTATTAGACAAATATTTCAGAAGTAAACCAAATTTCAGTATTTTGCAGAACACTTTCAGGAGCCAGAAATCCTGGAATATACAATTCCAACAAGGAAAAATGACCACATATAAGGAAGGAAAAATCAGCTAATCAAAAAATGTATAAATCTGGATAATCCAGCTTCAATTTTTAATATAAAAACTTGGTTTTCCATATAACTCTTACCAAGAGCTGACATAGTACAAACTAGAAGTGGTGGTATGTGCCTATAGTCCAAGCTACTTGGGAAGCGGAGGTGGCACAGATTACTTGAGCCCAAGAGCTTAAGACCAGCCTAGGTAACACAGCAAGACACTGTCCTCCAACCAAACCAAACCAAGTCAAAAAAGTACCATATGGTTAGACAGCACAAACACTTTGTTAGGTGCCATAATAACAGCCCTCATTTTATGGCCAGTCACTTTATCTTGTCACCATAAAATGTAGATGATAAGCCTAAATGTTTCTCTATAGGGGCTACTATTCCAAATTGATACCGTCTATGAAAGACTGTAAATCATAATATGAATGAATTACAGAAATAAAGGCGAGTTTAGAGTAAATTTGTTATTTTGACATATCTTTCAAAATCAGCATACTCTCTTAACAATATTCTCAGCTCTACTTGACTCTGAGGGCCAAGTATTTTGACAGGAAGCTCAGTGGCACTTGGAAATGTGAGAAAGAGAAAATTCCCTGCTATTTGGGCACCATCTTGTGGTATTTTCTGAAAATAGCAGCAAAGTTACAAGACATGAAAAATGAAGGGCAACGAACTGCAGACTACAGAATGGTTAACACAGTGCCCAAGGATTCAGCTGGAAGGGCAGGCTTGCTTGAAGCCGAGGTTCTCCAAGAGACAGTGCAAGAATAACTTACTTGTCTAAAGCATTTAAGGATTTCTTAGGGAGGCAGTATGGTTTTGATTCTTACAAGCATGGAGAAGTCAGGAGATCTAAAGGCAACAGCAGCCTTGGATAAAAATCAACGCAAAGTTAGTTCTAAATTTAAAAGAAAAGTTAATAAAAAAAAAAAAAAAAGTGAACCGGAACTCAACCTTGTTAGTAGGGTAGGAAAAAGACCAGAAAGGTAATACAAGCAGTCATAAGAAAAGATATCTAGGGACAGTAAATGCAATAATCCACAATTCCAAAATTAAAACAGTTCTGAAAACAAAACAAACTTTTAAAGTTTGGGCCCAAAATTCACTGATGGTGGCAAATCTAACCTGAAATGACTCAAGGTTGATTATAGTCTTTACATATTATGTTCAATATGAAAAATAATATACTTTGGTGCAGAAATATTAAATGTGCTTGATTTTGGTATTATGATATATCGTGGATATATTACCTTTCTAAAAATCTGAAAGTTCAGAATTCTAAAACATGCCATATGCTAATGCTTTCTAATAAATTTTAAAAAAGCTCTGTATTACCAAATATATATAAGAGGAAATTTTAGTGGCAAACAATATGAAAAATTAGTACTGCGAGGACAAATTAAGAGGTATAAAGGAAGTAAAAATGCAAGGTATAAATTTACAAAAACAAAACATATATATTATAGAGAAAAATCTGTTAGGATGGAACTTCAAGTAATTTCATTTTTATGAGGAAAACAAAACTGTTAAGTGACTTGCCTAAGTTACATAATCAATAAAAGACTAGAGGCTGGAATTCCCATCCTTATTCTTAACCATCACTTCTATTATCCTAACATCTGAACACATTATCTACAAAGAAAAGGAAAAGCATGTGAAAAATTTTACTGACATAAAGAAATGTCTCCCTTTTAATGAAAAAGCAGATAATAGCTAATCAACTTCATAAAAAGAAAAAGCTCTCATTAACTTACCTATAATAGTTAAGAAAAGTAAACTAAGGAAAGAGAAAGCCTAATAGCAGCCAAAGGGCCAGGAATTAAGGGAACACAGACTAGAAGAAATCATGAATCTAAAGCATTCACACACACTGGCCCTGAAGACTTCCATTCCTCAGTATAATAAGCACACTAACAAATAACTATATTAGGTAAATGTATCAAGATCATGGAACAATCAGCTGACTTTCAGGGAGAGAATGATAAGCATTTAATCTTTAAAGAGAGCCAGTTTTACCTCATGGAAAAAGGAGTGGGGCATATAAATGAAAGACTTTCAAATATTACTTCTACGTGTACAAAAAGTGATCACAAAGTTCATTTGTATGTACCTACAAAGTACTAATCAACATGCTCTGTGAAGAAGTCTGGTCAAATTAATTGTTTTCTTTTATGGAGTGACAAACCTGATAAAGAATATTAATCCAAATAATCTCTTAATCTTACCTAGGTTCTTGGATTCAAAGTTACCAAATAGTTATATAATCACCAATACACTAGAAAGACATAGTCTAGAGCTCACAAAGAAGCATTTTATTCTTTTTTGGGGGGTGGGGAGGGGTTCTGGGAATCAAACTGAGGACCGTGCACTTGCCAATCAGGCACTATGCCACTGAGCTGTATCTCTGGCCCTGGAATTTTATTTTACAAAGAATTTGAATATTACATATCAACACAAGAAATCAGGTGCTATTTACATTAACAATGTTTTTGGTGAGCTGGTCAGCTAGTTTAAGGCTAAAATTTTCACCTGTGCTTTAGGCAAGGGAAGTAAGCTTATTAAATAACCAACATGAAAAAATAGGTAAGTACAGCAGTCCCTTACTGTTTCATAGTTTGTCTTTCATGTTTTATGGGTTTTCAAAAATATTAATATAAATGATCAAGGATTTTTTGCTGTATCACAGGATTTTTCAGTACTGTACAGTATATGTATGTTGTTAAAATTATGTAGGTGTACAAGTTTAGAAAATGGCTAAGAATATTTTACAAGTGCCTAAAGCGCCCGCATAGGCAGACTGCAGCAGCCAGGGTTCAATCCCCATTGTGCCTTGCTAGCCCTGCCTGTGGGGTGCATTGAGACAGCAACTGAGACTGGGCGTTGTGGAGCATGCCTGTAATCTCAGCACTTGGAAGGCTGAAGACATGAGAATCACTAGAAGTCTGAGCTATGTAGTGAGACTCTATAGACTCTGTCCTAAAGACAGAAAAAAAAAAAAAGAATATTACAAGTGTTTTTGAAAGTGGGAAAAGGTTCATAAGTGTGTAGAAAGGGTTTACAAACTCTTAAAATATGTATGTGCTAAAATAAATACAATGTTGCTACTTCGCTGACTTTCACTTATTGCAGAGGGTATCTGGAACATAACCTGTACAATAAGTGAGGGACCACTGTCCTGCATGTTAGGAAAAAAAATATTGCCTTCAAAACATGGTTACAAATGAAAGGAAGTTCAGACAGCAAAAGAAAAAACATCAGGAAAGGCCTAGATTTTAAACCAGTAATACAGCATGCCTATAAAGCTTTTCAGAAGTTAGCAACCACAGTCAAATTTGTATTATCATAGCAGACCAAGTATCACACAGAGATGATCTTCAGTTCTTAGTGATTTAATTAATCATACTGCTTACTCACTCTGCCTCTTAGGCCTGTGAACCAAAACATGGCTTTTCAGAACTAGCCATTAATCACCTATCCCCAAGTGTAAAATGAAAATAAATTATGAAATAAAATTATAGCAGACTTTGAAAATGAGAGGGCAATGACATATGTATCTCTTAACCTACCAGGCAATGACATCTATATCTAATTTTAGATAGGAATCAAAAATGTAGCTAAGGAGAACACGGAGAAATCTTACACATATTCCTAAATTTGGGTGCTAAAAGATGATCCATGCTTTATTTACACTTCTAGTGTAGCTTTTGATCTGCTATGCACTCTGCTGGATTAAAAGACACCTGTGTTTTATTCAGGGACTATTTACTACAGCCATCTTCCTCCTGATGTAATCAATGTGATCTACTTAAAATTGTGTACATCTTTTTCTCATTCTCCAACGAATGACATTAATTTCTGAATCTTCTTTAAAGGTGTTAAAAAATCCAAGTAGAACGGAAGAGCCTAGCAGGAAAGTATTTTAAACTCAAATAAATGAATTCTAAACTCACTAATTAGAAAAGTTTCATAGATGTAATTAATTTTAGATTTTAGAAACATGGAAGACTTAAAGAGTTTAGAGTAAACTCCTAAGGTTTATGAAGAAAAATTAAAGTAACCAATGTTACTAATGTATTAGTCAATGAACATATGAGTGTCTTTTTATGTTTTGGGCACTGTGGCAGGCAACAGAATTCTTTATGTAAAAGAAAGAAGGGCTAAACCATTATTATATATTATTAATGAAAGTACCTATGCCAGGATGGTATATAGATTAACTTCCATGCTAATTCTGGTCAGTTAAAAATGCTCATGTCAATAATCACCAACAGTGAGTATCACAACAGCTTAGTAGTATTTACCACATGTAGGGGGAAAGAGCAGTACATAATATAAGTTTGTTGTTACTGGCTTATATTATTATAATGTAGAATGTTAAGAACACTAACTTGGATTTTTAAAGCACTTTTCTAAACATTTTTACATATGTTGTACTCAAAAAATTCTCCTGGATTAGGTAGGGCGAGCAGTACTTTCACTTTGTTGGCAAGTGGAGCAAAGAGCATATTTGACTTCCCCAGGCCACAAGCTAGTTAATGGCAAAACATCTATCAAAGTCCAGATTCCTTTATTCCTAAATTATCTGCTCTTGATCTTTTGGTTAAATGTTGCTTAAATAGAATGGTATCCAGATGTTTTACTAAGGAAAAAAAGAGGAAAATGGTTTAAACTACCATGTAGATTTCAGTCAAACTGAAGAAGATTCTTCTAACAGGGAAAGCTGCTAACTATTGGTACACATACTAAAAAGAAGTCTGTCATATTTTATTCTCCAGAGACATTTATGTAATCTGTATATAATATAACTTTTTTTCTGGAGAAAAACTGTCAATCATCTCAAAAGTCCTTCAAGAAGGACTACTGCATTCAAATCTCTCTTCTCATTTTACTAGGTGGGTGACCTTAGTCTAGGAGCTAACTTCTTTGGGCCAGCTCTAAACTTGAGACAGTACCATTCGTCACAAACCTGTAATGATACAAAACTACTAAAGCAGGTCACTTTGACTGCCTGGGGTTTCCTCCTAACCCTTTTCATGAACAAAATCCTTTTATGTTTTTTCATCTTAAAATCTTCAGAATTGGCATCAGAGGAGAGGCTGAGGAGGTAGCTCAGTGGGAGACCATTTGCCTAACATTCACACAGTCCCAGGAGGTTGGGAGACAAAAGGGAAGCCAGGGAAAAGGAGAAAGGAGAAATATTTGCTTAGAAGTATCTAAAAATAGTACACATTTCCTTACTCAAGGCAGATAATCCCAGTAGTTTTTAAGTCTTAAGGAAAGGAAATCTTGATTTCTTTCTAATTCTCCTATATAGGTGAGGACAATGCTTTGTATAGGGAACATGTTCAGTGAATGCCAAATGGAGCTAACAAGAGAATTACAAGATTTTTAAATAAAAAGAATGACAAAAACTTATGCACTGCACTCTATGTTAAATTCACTACATAATGATCCTATTATCACTGATAAAAACAGCAGCTAACATTTATATGCTTGTTATAGGCCTACTGGAACAGGAATACCAGTTCCTATAGTTTAAAAAAAAATGACTATCTTTTATAGACTATCTCATCTGACTTCCATTTTATGAATGAGGTAACAGAGGCCTCCAGAGAGTAAGTAAACTGCCTTAAGTTACATAGCTAGTACACGGCAGAATGAAGACATAGACGATCTGAGTCCAGAATCAATACTATAATGTTATCCACTATGTTGTACTACTCCCATCTGGAACAAAAATAAATGTTCGGCCTGATACTCAAGCAGCACTTTTTATTTCCATAGGAAAAAACTTTTTTTTTTTAAGTGAGAAGGCTTGGGTTCCATGAAGACAGGTACACAAGTATCTCCTTGAGACAAAAAGGTGCCAGAAGAGAAACACCAAGAAGTCTCCCAAATGCATTTTTTAGGTCTGAAGAATAGGAAGCTCTGAAGCATAATAAAGGAAGGGTCCCCTGTTATCTATATAGTCTTAGTGTCAATAGGGATAAATTTATCACAGTGGGTATCTACCCACAAATAAAAGCATTCTTTAGAAAAGTAACAGAGTATTCAGTTAGCCAACAGTCTTGTTTTTAATTGTATCACTGAAGTGTCCTTTGTAAAGCAAGGCATTTAAAACAAATACTTGAAGTGGAGCTGCATGCTGATGTGCCTACAGTCAACTTGTGGAGAATAATCAAATATCCATGTAAAACAACTGTTGCAGTAGTTGTAGAGATTCAGCGGATGTTAAACCCATAGGGAAGTTTGGTACACTACACTCCCATCTGGAGCAAAAATAAATGTTCGGCTTAATACTTAGGCAGCACTTTTTATTTCCATAGGAAAAAACTTTCCATAGGAAAAATGCATTTGGGAGACTTCTTGGTCTCTCTATACATTTATTTTTGTTCAGATACCATTGTTAATAACCTCAACTCATCTTTTGAGATAACTGTAGCTATTACGCAGAAATAATTTTCCTCAGAGATAACCAATTAAAAAGGACACTGCCCATTCTTCTTTAGCTCTGCTACTGCTACCTATAAAAAGCAGGGCAATCCTCTGGTTTACATAGTCTATAGGAAGCCTTTGAGTGAACAAAGCACTGGGAAAAGTCAAGCCTACCTCATAATCATTAAGGTTACAAAAATTAGTTGCATTCAAGTCTGAAACTCTAGCACCTGCCATGACACGCTCCGTCATTGGTTATCTGCCCTGTGCAGCTGAGAGTCCACAAGCTGCTTGCTATCACCAAAGCAGAGTGGACAGGAAGTATTAATGGCCTTGTTAGGCTGGCAATAAACAAGGAGTTTGAAACTTCAATTCATTTAATGGAAACAATGAAGTCACTTTTCAGTAACTGGAATTTTTAGAAGAAACTGCCTCCATAGATTCCACAGATCTCAGGCTTAGGCAACAGACCAACTAAAGTCTGAAGGTTAATAAAAAGCAATAAGTGCCAAGCCTCAGTCTCAAGTCTTTACACACAGTCAACAGCTTATAAAGATGAGGTGTATTTTAACTTCAACTCCAAACTATAAGGGAAGAAAAACTCTGTGGATAAGGGAAATATTTTCTGAGAACTCTTAGATACTGGGAAATAATGAGAAGACAGGTAAATCCAAATGTACTCTAATGAATCCTCTAAGATCATCTTCAAAAGACAGAAATCCCTCTTACAGATATGACCACTCATGTCAGTTGCCAGCTTTATCTTAATTTGTCTCCTACCTAAGATGTAAACCATTTAATAACATGGCAAGCATGGCTGTGTAAAACCACAGCAAAAATTTTCTGTCTAGGAGACTATTATGCTTCCACAGGAAAATTTTTTCTGAGTTTGGAGCAAGGACTGTAGAAAAAGCCAAGAGTGAGCCAAGAGGACTAAATCTATCTCTTAGAAAACAACAGTAGGAGCACAGATCAGGGTGCCTTTGTGATGTGGAATGCAGACAAATCCTGAAATGTGTTTCTCTTATGTGAGGCTTGAAAATAATTTTTGTACACTTGAGAGGCTCCTAGAACATGGAAATGACATGAAATGGGCTTAACCCTTCTTTTTTTTTTTTAAACACGTATCTTACAGTGGCTAGAGGCACTAGGGAAGAGCACCTTTGTATCAACTCACCTCTGGCTTCCTGCAGTTTCTTGAGCTCTGCCTCCCGTTCGGTCTTGCTCTGCTTGCTTCGAACCCCAAGGGCACTGACGACTAACCTTCTGGCTAGGGCTGCTGAAGTCTCAGGCCGCTCCTTCGCTGGCTGAAGGAATTCTGAATGGGAGAAAGGGAGGGAGGAGGAGAGAATAAGGGAGAAAGCACTCTAGCTCCAAGTGATTTAACTCAGTAATTAACATACAAAATAGACTAACAAGGGCTGCATCAGCAGTAATTAATACAAGCCTGATAGATGAGGATCAGAAGAAATTAACATGGTAAAGCACAAACAACTCTGGCTTCATTATCTGCATTAACACAATTTCTTACAGTGACTATGAAGCAGCTAAAACAGAGGTAAACTAGAAACAGTATCACCCAAAACCAACTGCTGCACTGCTTGCAGTCAGCATCGCCCACTCTCCCAACCAGCTGCTCTAATATGACTTGTTTCTAATACAGGCACTTTTCTTTTTGTGCCTAAAACCCTACTTTCTTCCTAATAAAAAAAGGGTCTTTAAAATTCTGGATGGCGTACAACTGCTGGAAAAGAGAGCCCAGAGCTTGTAAACTCACCAGCACAAGCTCTAGCCTTGGCCCTGGCTGCTCTTGTGGCCTGTGACAAGGGCCGGATCTTCACCATGTTATGTTTGATACTCAAAGCATCACGAGCTACAAGGAGGAAGAAAACAGAAGATATGAAGTAGAGATCTACAGAAGAAAGTCCAGTATTTCCTAGATCTTGTTTCTTTTTCACAGCAAGAAAAAGATACTACAATAAAGAAAATATGTAAAGAACATAACCGTGATGATTTTAGAGATCAGTAAACTGTGGCTTTATGACCAAGTCCAGCCAGTCACTTCTGGCTATAAATAACATTTTATGAAACAGAGCCAGGACCATTTATTTGTACATTATCTGTGGCTGCTTTCTTGCTTTACCTTCAGGTTAAGTCTGCAGACCTATGTTCCAGATAGATGGTTCAGATAGGAACCAGCATTCCAACATCTAGTTTCTCTGAATGCCATGCATCAGATCTATCATGAGCCCAGTGATTTATGTATAAAAGCTAAATCACATATTCAGAGAGTAGGCATTGCAATTTCTCACAGCTAGACTAAAGGGCTACCTCAAATTCATTAATCTGTGGGGGAAAAAATAACAAGGCTTAGTTCTACTGCCTACTTACATCTCTATCAGTAACCTGTTGATACAATGTCATGACTGACACTTATGTGTGCAAATGACCTTGGAAGGAGCTGATTATCTCTCCAAATATTATTAGGGTAACAAATGGGGGAGGGGAAACACATGAGTACCAAGCACCACGCTTCAAAAACCTGTATGTATTCTATCAAAAACCTCTATGTATTAGCTGAATAAAATGTCCAATTGGCTACAACAACAGAAGGGAAGTAAGTAGTAGGCAAAAATAAATAACAAGAAAACACTTGAGATACATTATACGAATACCTGTGATTGGACTGGAGAATACTCCTAAAGCATGTGTATCATCCACCCATTTAATATCAAATCCTTTCTTTCTGCAATAAAAGAAAATAATTTTATTTCTTAAATTTTACTTTTATAAAATATCTTTCCAATACTCATACAACATTTCATGAGATAGAGAAACACCCACACTGCACAGGTGGAATGGGATGACACAAAAACAGCTTGGAGGACAGAATTTTCAAAGCAATAACAGCACCATAAAGCATTACCTGGGAGTATTTTACATTCCCAGGCATTTTATAGACATCAGCTAATTAATCCTCACAAGTCCCCTGAGAGACAAAGTACTTACTGCACTATTTATAAAGATGTTCTTATGGAACACAGAATAAAAAGAGGTGGAAAGGGAGGTGAATACAAAGGAAGAGTGGTCAGAGAAGGTCACCTGAATTTAATGCAAATGTACTTGCCTTTCAAACAGAAATTTTGTATTACATTGCAAAGATGCCATTTGAATTATTTAAAAAAGTCAAGTAATAGGGGGAAAAAGACAATTATAATCATAGAAGCTTTCTTGTAACAAAAGGATGGTAAAATAGAAGAGACTAGAAAATTCAGAAAATTTAAGAACTCAGAAAAATTTAAGGATAAAAAGTTATAAGAAAAACATTAGGCAAGATTAGAGAAGTATCAAAAGAATGAACATTTAAGTACTAGGAACACCTTTTTGGGGGAACAGAACTATACAGTAAGCACAGACTATCAGGACGGTAAGATAGATTTTTTTCAACAAGTCCTTAAAATTGCTCATGAATTCAATTGAAGTTATTAGAAAGATCATGGGATAAGGGTCAGATATACAGGGACTTAAGGTTCTGACACCCAGAGATCGTGAACTCTCTTGAGGTTAGGTCCATAAAAATGGGCAGAACACCTTCCACATCTAGTTATTGTGAAAATGGAAACAAGATCACCCATAAAAAGGCCAAGAACTGCTGTGCTGTCTCTCGGGTAGATGATTATTCAAAAAGAAGGGGGTGGTGAAGGAAGGCAGGAGACAGGAAAAGGAATGTTGCGGGACTGTCCTGCTTCAAGCTTGTATATGGTTAGATTTCTGGACTTATATGTAAACATAAGAATTATAAATTCTTTATGTCTATTTTAAAAATATATTTTAATTTTTAAATGTTTTTTCATCATATTCTGTAGGGACTTAAATTTCA
>NDGN011352258.1:0-11769 GCA_002564285.1 Tympanoctomys barrerae | reverse complement strand
TGCTAAGCTTGTTCTAAGTAGGTGCTTTAGACCACTGAGCCATCTCACCAGCCCCATGAAATGCTTTCTTCATTCTGTGAACTCCAATATTTATGAGATTTCAAGATCTACTGTACATATTTTAACACTGAGGCTGAAACTTCTGGGCTGGTAGTAATGTTTTAAACATTCAGTATAGTTATGACTTAGATCTAAAATGTCCCCTGAAAGTCTAATGTTCAGAGATGGGGCTTTTGTAAGATGACTGGATTATGGGGCACTATACTCTTCAGTGGTTTAGTCCATTGATTTCATAGCTGACTCTGCTGTTAAGAAGTGGAATCTGGTCAGAAGAGGCAGGTAGGTCCCTGGGGGTGTGACCTGTAAGAGTGTATTCTTTGTCCTGGCTCCTCCCCTGGATCTCTGCTTCTAGACTGCCACATGAACAGCTGTCCTTGGCTAGGCCCTTTACCATGCTGTTTTTGCTTCAAAGCCAGCTGACTCTGGGTGGAACACACTGGAAAATATAAGTCAAATAACCTTTCCTCCTTTAATTTGTGAATGTTGGGTATTTTGTTTCAGCAATGGGAACGTGACCAGTACAACAGTATTTACCATCTATCAGGCTCAAATTATATCACTCACATATCTCAATGTCATTCAAACTTACTGAGTATTAAAGAAATTCTACTTTTGTTGAGCTTACTGGTCTGGCTTTGAATACAATGTGTACATATCAAATGTAAGCACCCTAGTAGAAATACGAGCTTCTTTGTTACGTTAGGATCTTAACTAAAACAGTATTTTATCTTTCTTATTTTGGTGTAAAGTAAGGTAGAGGGAAGCAACTGAGAGGCTGGGGTGGAGGTGTAAGGGTGTATAAATGCTATAACGATAAGAGGGGTTTTTTTTGTTTGTTTGTTTTGCTCCGAATGCCTTCAGGGCAGGTTTGGCTGGCTTGAGTTGTGAGGACTGAACCACAGCAAGCCTGACTGCTTTGTTGAAGCAGCCACTTAAAGAACTGAGCCCCCAATGAAAAGGGATTGGTGTCAGTAGAAAGTGAGTTCAAGTGGGGGAAGGAGGTGAGGGTGGACAGATTAAAGCCAGGCTGGGGACTAAAGTGGTCTGGAGATTGTGGGTATTCTATAAACAATGGAGAAATCATGTGAGTTCTGAAGAGGGGTGGAAATAGGGACTTAAAACACTGTTTTTGGAAAATTAGTCACTGTAACTATTCTGACATCATCAAGGAGACATCTGGAGCTCAGCAGCCTGCACCACATAAGGGTGCAGGCCTACATTCACTTAATATTATTTTAATAAATTAAGGCACCCTTAATTTCTAGGTCTGTGTTAACTGAATCGTATGGAAAAAGAGTAATTGGTTATGTCTGAGTACTTGCAGCTTAAGTAGCTCTATTTATCCTCTCTCCATGTTGCCACATAAAGACAGGGAAGAATAACAGCATTTTGGTCTGCACGAAAATTTATTTCATTACCTAAAATTGGGAACGATGTAGGACAGTGACCATACTTTCTGGACTGAGAACTGATAGAGATCCTGTACAATACAGAGGTTGGGAGAGCCTAACTAGGGAATCTGGGAGTATGGACCTAATTGCAGGCCACCAGCACTTACCTAGCAATGCCCTCCTTGGTGTAGAACACAGAGTAGGTGAGGTTGTCCCCATGAGGATCAGATGCAGGTGTCCGCCATGTCAGTTTGATAAAGCGGGTAGAGACGAGGGAGGCCACAACATCTCGAGGCGCTGAAGGCAGTGGTCCCGCTGTGGCTGGTGCTAGATGGTCAGTAGTGGCACTGGTCAGTGAAGTGGAAGGTAATGTTGGGATGGCAACATCTTGTCATGTGCAAACATTGGGGAATATGAAGGGCAAACCACGACGGTTTTTAAAAAGAGAACAGAAAAAACAAAAACAAAAAAGAAATAAACAAAACCACGATGGGAAATAAAATAAAATGAATGAACATAAAAAAGGCCATTAAACTGAAGGCTAACATGCAGGCCAGGGGCACTAAAAACTAATGGGCACTATTCCAACACATCACTGCAGAGCAAGCAGACTTCCTGGTCACTGTAATGGTTGTGGGTAAGGGACAGAGGGTGAGAGCTGAGAATAACACATCTCAAAGGACACAGCAGTGCTCAAGTAATTTTCTTAATCTTAAAAGCAGAATGCAACATCTATCAAACTTTGTATATAAAATATCATAATATGATTGGCAGCAATATCTTCTACTTTACGAAATATAGAACATATGTAGTACTGACAAGCCATTACCGTCCCAGTCATCCCAGATTTCTGGGATCTCATTGCAGAGCTGGGGCTGTCTTCAGTCCTGCAAGATGCCCAAAGCTGCACCTTCAACTTTAGTCTAAAGTTCAGTATTAAACTCAGCTCTCTGTGTGGACTCAGGGAAGTGACAACCTTCCTCACTTTGCTAAACTATACTTCCTTTTGCATCCTATCGATTTATTTCATTATGACAGTATAAAATTTTGAATAAAAAATTTCAGACACGAAAAAGTAATAGGTAGCTGACTTTATCGAACTATGGAATGTATATAATACAGATGGATAATATGGCTACTGACTCTCAGGGACTGGGTACAGAGATGAAGCAGTGGCACTAGTCAAAGCCTCTGTCTGTATACCTGCCGCCAAGGGTGACGTGGATACCCTTCAAGGCTACCCAGTTTTATTGTAGGAGAGTTCTGATTTTAGAAGTTAATGCCTAATGCTGAACCTAAAACCAACTTCAGAAATTCAAAGCTTAATCTCACAATTTTTAATTAAAAGATTGCATTAATTAGAATTGTGTCAAAGGGCCAAGTGGTAAGAGCCAAGCTCAGTGGTATAGTGACTGTCCCATATATGTGAAGCTCTGGGTTTGATCCCCAGCACTCCCCAAAACAGGAATCATACCATGAGCCATAAACTTAATAGGAAAATCAGAAGAGAGGCAGAGAAAAAAACAAAACAAAACAAAAAAGTATGGCCCTAGTTTTGAATGAAGTGGCAGGGACAGTAACCTGGAAATTTGGGACTGTAAGAATCTAAATAAAACATCATTTTTTTTCAAAAGTGCCAGGTGAAATCAACTCTCTAAGGGAAATGGCAGAGAAGAGCCAACCTGAGGTTTCTAGATAGGTAGAACTGGAGAAAGAGTGATCCAACACCACTTCTACAAGGTACTCTAATCCTTCTGTAGGTCATCCCAGCTTCACAATAACCTTAAGAAATGGGCACTTTCTCCTGATGTTCATCTTATATGAAGAGACAGACAGTTACCCTAGATGACAGTAAGTGGCATGGTAGTAAAACCAATTTTAGTTTTCAGTCTAAGAGACCTCTGTATATAACCAGTAGGAGGCTGGGAACTTGACTTCCAGTCTGGATGTACCACTTGTTGCATTGCTACTTTGGAAACATCACTTATCCTTTCTTATTCTTTTTCAATGGAAACATTTTTAGGAGTGCAGAATGCTCTGAAATGTAATCAAGGTTTTCTCTAGATGTTACTCACTGAAACAAGTCAATGTAAGAAAGTTAAGTATGAATGGCCTTTGAGGACTTCTTATTTTCCATATGCTTCAACAAATACGAAGAAATAAAGGTCATTAAAAACCCTTACTGGGGCAATGGTTCCAAGTGTAGCCTGAACACAGCTCTGCTTTCTCTATACCACGACCTAACTTTCCAAGCCTCATTTCCCCAGCTAGCTACTCCTGAAGAAGAGGGAAGTTTGTTACACAAAGGGTAGCAGACTACACTGAAAAGAGACCAAAATCCTATGCTCCAAACTTGTTCTTGCCACTACCTAATAGTGCAAGGTGGGCAAGTCAGTCTGTCTGATTATCAGTCTCCGTATGTGTAAATGAAGAACAGTAACATTCCCTGTGTTGTAGGCTGACATAAATGTGAAAACAGCCAGAGAGTATGTGTGGAAGCAATGTGTACATGCTACTTATTACCAAAACCAGATGTAAAAGGGTAACAGGAAAAGGACGTAAGTATGAAAGGTAGGGAGGCTACCCATTCGGGAGCCCTTCCCTTCCTCTTAAACTGAAGCTTTCTTCCTCTTCATAAATACTTGGGTGGGGGAGAGAGGGAAAGGAGAAGGAAAGAGGAAAGGAGGGAAGGGGAGGGGTGGAGAAGAGGGGGAGAGGGGAGGGAACGAGGGAGAGAGGGGGAGAAATAAAAGAGGAAGGGGTGGCAATTGAATCACTCAGGAAAATTCTAGCACCTTACTGAACTTCTACAGCCCAGGGCTGTAATTCACTCATGGATTCTACCATTTCCTGTTCACACTAAACACAGTAACCTATATACTCCTGAAGGACAAGATTTGTGCCTGCTTTATTTGTACTTACTGTACTTGCCTAGATGATCGATACATAAATATTTCTCAAATTAATAAATGGAAGAAAATTCAGGGAACTGTTAGTCAACAAAGACCAGTGTTTCTAGAATCTTGTAAAAGAAGCCAGTTACTTTAATCATTTTAGCTGTTAAATCATATACTGTGTAAATGTTTATATAATAAATAACATACCATTTACAAAGCAAATGCACCTTACCAATTAAGTACGAAATGAGTGCCAAAATGCCAAGTTATTATAAATGGGTTAATGAACTTAACTATAGAAAAATATATATGTTTATGATAGTCTCAATGTTCATTCCCCACATGAGTTCTATTGCTGCTGTTCATATTCTTGCTGAGTAGGTAAAAGACATATGCAAAGAGTCAAAGAGGCAGTTAAGGTGCCTCAGAATCCAAGGCAAAATGCCATATATTGGGACTCTGGACTGGTTTAAGGAATTTAGCAGATTCTCATCCCCAAAAGAACCACAAAGCTGAATAAACTGTTAAAGACTGCAAATAGATCAAAAGCATATAGCAAGTATAGAACCATTTATTTATGAAACTATCATACTTCAGGTAAAAACAGAGCCTATGTTCCCCCAGCTTGAGGATGTGACTTTTTTAGGGGTACACAATGGGTGATAGACTTGTTATGGAGCATGGTGTGCCATGAGGCGAGAAAGTGACAGAAGGTTCCCAGGTTATGTGCTCCAGAGACTGGGGCAGGCCCAAGCCTCGCACACAACCTGGGCAGTTGAAACTCATGCATGGGGGGGTCAGAAGACATGAGAACACCAGATAGAAGGCAGAAGGTGGGGCAGACCAAAACTTAGCTCAAAGTTTGAAAAATATTCCCCAAACCACACAAACATCCACTAAGTTAGAGTGGCAGGCTTATTGAGGTATTTGAGCACAACTTGTGACTAATTTTTGGCCAAATGCTTATCTACATATACCAGGGTCAACCCTATAAAACCAAATCTATAGATATAGACCCTTAGAAAATAAAAACAGGACAATAAAACCCCCAAACTCAGCAGAAACATCAGTGGTTACACACTCTGAGGAAGGGAGAGTTAGTCCATGAAAGTGACCTAACGACAACATAAGAACTGCTAGGGGAACGAGGAGAAGAATCAGAACCCACAGCTGCTTCAAAATTTTATTAAAAATGCCTGATAGTCAATAGATGATAAAAAGATGCAATGAAATGAAGTGTAACTCAAATTAAGGAAGTCAGACAGCAGTCAATACAAAATGTCTTAGAAAGGCCATCATATTCTAAAAATATTTTGAAGCAACTATTAAAATATATTCTATGATTCAGAATTCTATATTCTTAGGAATTTAACCAAGAGAAATAAAAACAACTCTCTACACAAAGATGAACATTTGTTTCAACAATATTCATTATAATATGTTTATACTGCTAACAACACAAATGACTATCAATTCATTAAAAGAAACAAAATGAGGAGTATCTATATAAAAGGAACAGAACGCTGATTTGTGCTACTATATGAACAATCTCAAAAGTACTATGTTAAATGAAAGTAAGCAATCAGAAAAGACCATATATTATGTGGAATCACATGATTATGTGATTCCATTTATACAAAATGACTGCAAGGATAAAGGGCACTTTCATAGAAATAGAAAGCAAATCACAGACTCCCTATGGCCATGGCTAGGATATATTCTCAACTACAAACAAGAAGACTTCTGGGGGTGTGGTGAACATTTTAGGTAAATTTTATACTATGTAAGTTATATTCAATAAAGTTGTTAAAAATGGTGGCACATGCCTATAATGCCAGTACTGGGGAGGATGAGACAAGAAGATCACTACGAGTCTGAGCTGTGTAGCAAGACCCTGTACCAAATAAATAAAATAAAGAAATTAGGACTGGAAAGATAGCTTGGCAAGCACAGGACCTGGGTTCGAGCCCTGGTGCTGCATGCTGCACTGGCCCTGGAACCTCAGGTGCACTGTGCCAGCTACCGAAACGGTGTAGTGGTGCACGCCTGTAATCCCAGCACTGGGGAGGCTGAGATAGGAGGATCACTATGAGTCTGAACTGCATAGCAAGACCCTGTATCAATAAATAAATAAAAAAAACAAATAGTAGTAATTTTTAAAAAAAGAACAAAGAAAGAAATGAAAGCTTACCTGCCTGGCAAGCACAAGGTGCTGAGTTCAATTCCCAGTACAGATCGATGGAAGGAAGGAAGGAAGGAAGAAAGGAAGAAAGGACTGGCTACTTAAAACTATCAAAAGTACTTTCCTCCTAATATAAAACAGCAGTACTTACATGGCATCCCAGGACATTTGTTGCTCAACTAACCTATCTAAAATCTTCACAAAATTAAAATATCTAGAAACAACTCAAAAATAATAACAAATTTTATTTAGTTACCTATGTGCCCAAGATATGAAAGAAATATACAGCTCCGTAGGCTAAATGCAATAAAAATCTTTGAAAATAAGACTTATTTCAGTTTCTTTCCCTTGCACCTCTGAGTTCACTGCTAAAAGTGAAAGTTCTGACTACATCATTCTCCTGCTCCAAAATGACCCACGGAAAAGTCTTAACACCTCAGCACACACTTCAGAGTCCTCCCCAGACTGGTCCCAGACTTACTTTCTAGACTCACTTCCTGGGCCTGCTGCACTCTTAAGTCTACCCAGCTATTATTGAACAAAAATAGACTGGTAGCTTCATTATTCACACTGTTCCTATTTGTAGAGCAATAAACACCATGTAAGTCTGGCTCAAGTCAAAGGCAACTGAGAAGTCTGTGTATCAGATTCCCAAAACAACATCAAAAACATTGTGAGCTGGGACTTGCAGGCTCCTAAGTAGCCCAGGCTGAAGTGAGGTGAAGTGAGCTTTGTGAGGCCCTCAGGAAGCTTTAGGCTTTGTTTTCTTTTTTTCTTGTGTTACTTACAGTAGTCCTCTGAGCAACTCCTAGTTTTTCTGCGAATTCACTTTCAACTCTAGTTTTCCTGTAGTTGATGGCTCTGTTTTGATACTCTGGATCTGTGACTGATAAAAGTTTACTTGTAGTAGTTTATGTAATAGTTTAACCACCATACATATGCCTATGACAGTTTCTGATGATGGGAATCCTCAGATTCTTGGCTGGGCCTATTGAACTCGATTAAGTAGACACAATCATCGTACTCTTACACTTCTCACATCAGTGAAGTAAATTCTGATGAAGCACATTTAAGTTGAAATTTTCAAATTCAAATCTGAACTTCTTCCTAAGTCAAGAGAGTCTCCAGGGAAAAGCTTTCCCCCTAGCTCTTCATTTCCTTATGTAAAGGAATCAATTAAATTGATCATTCTCAGAATGTTCATGGTGGCATTAATCTG
The DNA here is from genome assembly GCA_002564285.1 of Tympanoctomys barrerae. Lineage (NCBI taxonomy): Eukaryota > Metazoa > Chordata > Mammalia > Rodentia > Octodontidae > Tympanoctomys > Tympanoctomys barrerae. The sequence continues at coordinate 4,020 of NDGN011352258.1, read as the reverse complement.
CATAGTCAGATCCACACGATGAACATTTTTCTAAACATAAATGCAGTGTGAGCAGGCATACAGTTCCACAGAGCATTACTTTTGAGAAATGTTAACAGACATAGCATTACAAAGACAACATCAAATGTGGGAGACTGGAGATCTGCTATGCATTTTTAATGTTAATCATGACTAGCAATACTATAGGAGAAAATAGTTTTTTGTTTGTCAACCTAGCACTTCTCATTATTGATCATATCTCTTCTTCAAACAGTCATCCAGTCTGGGAAGCCTAGACTAGATACTACCTGAGAATCTATTAGAGAAACCATTTGCCTGAAAGCTACCAGCAGTTACTAAACAATTTCAGATTATTTAAAAATAATTAAGCAATAAGTTTGTTATAATAGTACTATATACAATACAAAAGTACACAGAGTAGCGAGATTAAGGTTTCCCTTTTCACTGCCTCCCCAATACTATTGTATCAGATTAGTAAAATAGTTTTCTTTTTGATGACACTGTATTTTGGTACAGCAACAGAAAAATGATCAACACAAATAAATGTCAGTAAGCACATAAATATGGAACAGTACAATAAGCATGTTGCTTTGTAAACTGCTTTATGATGTAATATGTCTAGAGTTTCACATGTCAAAACATAAAAACAAATTTCAACATTCCTAACTTCTATAAAATATTCCATAGGACAGCTATAGCACAGCTTAATCATTCCCTTATTATTCTTCACAGGTGGACTGTTGCCATTATTTAGTATTTTTGGCCACTACTCTCAATGTTTTTGCAAAATTTCCTACACATGTGTCACTGTGTACATGTATAAATATTTCTGTGGGCTGAATTCCTAGAAGTGAAAATGTTAAGCCAAAGGTTTGTGTATTTGAAAGCTTGAAACATGGTGCCAGCTAGTTTCTGAAATGCTATTTTGGCTTCAGTTTTAAGATGGAAGGCCAAATACATTTCTGGGTCCACCACTTTATTAATATTCCCTAACTTCATTTGGGCAAAATAGAGAGCTATTTTGGGTAAACTAAAATAAATCAGGAAGAAAAAAAATAAATTATTACATGAAAAAGAGTCTATATAAGAACCTCCAGAAGGACAGACTGGGGAAGACTCCTGCCAGCTGACCTCGGGGAAGTGGTAGCACTTTAGGAAGAAGGGATGATAAGAACGACAGAGAAATTACTTGAAAGCCTATAAAAACAGCTATTAATTTTCCAAATCTTTACTCCTAGAGACAAAAAATTTATATTCAGGATACCAAAGAGCCTCGGGATTCAGAGACAATCACAGAGGGATTAATATTGGCAGATACCAACTTAATCACATGGTTACGGTGAACATTACCACCAAGTCAGATACACTGATATTGTGTACCCGTGATAGTACACTGAAAAGGATACTCACTTTGTAGTATTTCTCAAAAAATCCTTAACTTTAATGTAACTGTAAAAAAAGTATCAGATAAACCCATACTGAGAACACTATACAAAACATCTGACCACTACTTTCCAAAAGCATCAAAATATGATTAGGAAGACTAAAGAAGTGCTAGAAACTGACAGACTAGGATACAGATCCACATGACTCAAGAGGAGTCCTATGCAACTTTGGTGTGCTTCTTCCTTGTGCACTTCTCTTTTCTCCAGCTGTCTGCTTCCCAAATGCCAACCTTTTAGTGATAAACCCGGATTTCTCTCACCAAGACCACTGTCTGTTTCCAGCTCCCTGTTGGTAAGCGAGGCCCTGCTGCAGGAAGGTGTCTCCATGTAGAAAGCTGAGGTCGTTATGGGCTCATGTGTTCTACTTTTAGTGACCACGGTCCCACCACGTTTTCAAATGTCTAAAAATATCTAGATCACGTATGTTGTCTACCTGTTTATAGCAGGTGTTTATAGAACATGGGCTATTCTAGTACTTCTTACTCTGTCATGGTCAGAAAGTGTAAGTTCCAAATGCTTTTAACATATTATAATAATTATCAGAGGATCTCTTTTAAAGAAGCACCACTATACTAAAAACTGTTTATTAAAAGTATTTCTAAGCACTGGTCATTCTAGGAAATGTCTTTTCATTTTGCTACAGTCATTTGTTGCCCTTGAAGAAAGTAGTACCTACTATATAACATGAATGAATAAATCTACAAATACACAAAGGAAACACTTCAGAACAGGTATATTAAGTTGGGGTTGTAAAGGACTTTAAAATATGAACTTATATATTTCTAAAGCGAATTTATTAGTTTTATGAAAACAGACAACTGGATGTGCTTCCACCACAGGCACTGAAGCCGCAATGCCTAAAGGAAGGAGAAAAGGCAGCCACAAAGGCCGAGCAAGGCAGTATATGATCCCTGAGGAGATTGACGCCCAACTGCAGGCTGGAAAGCAGAAAGCCAGGGAAGAGGAGCAAGAAGAAGGTGGAGATGGGGCTGCAGAAGACCCCCAAAGGAAGACATCTCTAGACTCTGAGGAGAGCGAGGATGAGGATGAAGACTACCAGCAAAAACGCAAAGGTGTGGAAGGGCTCAGTGACATCGAGAACCCCAACAGGGTGGCATAGTCAACCAAAAAGGTTACACAACTGGATCTGGATGGGCTAAAAGAGCTTTCAAGGAGAAAATGAGAAGAAATCAAGAAGCAGAAAGCAAAAGAATGCTACATGAAAATGCATTTAGCTGGTAAGGCAGAGCAGGCCAAAGCTGACCTTGCCTGGCTGGCAATCATCCGGAAACAACAGGTAGAGGCTGCAAGAAAGGAAGAGGAGAGGAAAGCAAAAGATGATGTGACTTTGTCAGGAAAACAGATGCTGTCACTTTCCCTGAATAAGTAAGTGTCGCCTGTGGGAGGAGAGGCCAGGGAACTGGGCTGTGCTGCCAGGACCGCTGCCACGTCTCATCTACCTTGTGCCCTACCACCACTGCAGCAGCCCCTCACGGCCAGGAACCCCCACGGCCTGGGGTCACCTCTTCATCTTGGCAAAGAAATAGTTCAAGGGTGTGGGGGCTGGGGGAGGAGGCAGCTGCTATTTTTTGAGATAAAAAGATGCAGGATAGCATTTCATATGTAACCGCTTGAATGTTTTTGCTGGTTTTAGAATTCAGAACCCTGGTTGGGGGGTGCCTGGGAGGTGGGTCAGAAGAGTTCCATTTGTTCGGCAGATTGCAAGTTAGGTGGTAGTGCCAGTGGCACCTACTGGCACATGCAGCAACCAGCCCCAGTCTGTGCTGCCTGGGTGCTTACTCGGAGAGGGGCTATGTCCTGGGTCCCATGGCTTCTCCATCCCTGGCCAGTGGCCTCCAACTGAGCCCTCTTCTCGGCCCTTCCCTGCCCTGTTCCCACATATCTGGCCATGGCCACTACCCATTTTTAACTCAACCTACTGTTCATTTCAAGAAACCCTTATTAACTAAGCAGCACCCAGGCAAAACCTGCTCCACAAATCCAACTTGTGTATTCGGCAGATTAAACTTGATGTTACTGTACAAACAAACAAAAAAAAAAAAAAAAAAAGAGAAAGAAAGAAAAAAGAAATAGAAAACAGGCAACTGTAAGAAATCTGACAGCTCTAGTTCATCTGTAACACTCAAATTAAAGCTAAAGTAATATTCTTACTAATAAAAAATAGAACAGTGTTTATAAAAAAGCAAGTAAGTGAATATATTACATATTCAAAACAATACACCACAAGCTATTAAACTTTCAAATAAAGCCAATATTATTTTGCTCTGATTTGTAGAAGTTTCATCCAAGTTATCTTTTAAATAAAAGTTATAAAAATAAATAAAAGTTGTGTGCATTCACCACTCAATCTTACAGGATAAGTGTTCACGTCTTAATTAATGACTCTGGATTCATATGTAGTTCTTCAATTCCAACTCAATTATACTAACTCCTATTTAAGGGCCAAAGAAGTACTTGATTCTTATTTTAATGTATCTAGTACAGGGTCTATAGGGTCTCACTACACAGACTGGACTCACAGTGATCCTCCTGTTTTCAGCCTCCCAAGTGCTGG
>NDGN011352253.1:0-16568 GCA_002564285.1 Tympanoctomys barrerae | reverse complement strand
AAAAAAAAAAAAAAAAAAAACTAAACACAAAGACTTTTTTACAAATCAGTAAAAACTGAATTGAGTAGTGGAAAATATTGACTTCCTTAGGTATAATAATCATATTGTAATTTAATTTTTGAACTCATATTTTTTGAGACATACACTCAAAGATTAATGGGTATAGTAATATACCTTAGAATATCCTTAAAGTACTATCCAAAAGCAGAGGCAGGATGTTGATCATGGAAGAAGACCATGGTGCCAGAGATTGAACTTAGGACCCTGTGCTTGCCAAGCAGGCACTTATTCTACTGAGCTATTTCCCTGGCCCATAGAGGAGTCCATATAGCAGTCTCTTGTCTTCTGTATTTGAATTTTTAGCTTATTTTTTAAAACAGTAAGTAAATAACAGAAGTAGATTCTAATGCGCTCATTGGAACCCCAGTAATTTTTACATGAAAAAAACACTATAGGTATAATTAAAATAACTGGCCTTTGAGGAGCCCAGCCATTTTTTTTTTCCATATAAAAATAAAAGTCCTCAAGAGAAATATAGCATGCAGTTATAGTGGGATTTTTCAGTCTTTTATTCACTTCTTTTCATACCCTTCCTACTTATTCTTCACTAAACACCAAAGAAAGGGTAATAACTCACTAAAATTAGTGCTTTTTGAACTCTAGTCATATGTGTTTACATACATAATAAATGGTCAACTTAAATGTACCTCAAAAACCTTATCAAGTAAACCTCTTCCTAAGTAGTTTGTATTTAAGTACTACAAATCTGATGTTCAAATCAAATAAGTTCCAACTTGAAAAATCATCTTCATCTTAAAATATAAATAAAAGATTCAGGGAATTCGATAAATAGTCTCTATCACTGGTTCATAGCACTGAATTTGCAAAACTTCCATTAGCAGTAGAACTATTGTAACTGTCCACTTACTTGACAACTGATGTTCATCTACTACTTACCTCGGTTTGTGGAACACTAGTAGACATAAGTTTTCTCCTTTGTAGTAAGAGTTAACAACAGCTATCTACGTACAGAGTAGGCAGTCTGTTTTAGGTGACCTGTCCAAAGAAAGAGGACCTTACCTCAAATACTGTTTCAGGGCACTTGTTATGGTCTTCACTTCCCAGTCTATGGAATTCTCCAGGTCTAGCTCATTGCAAGTTTTTACATCTAGTGAACAAGCAAAAGGGAAAAAATTCATTAAAACCTGGAGCACTCAAAGGCCCTTCTGACAAGCTCATAAAGCTTCCATGCTTAAATAGCCAAACTCAAAATAAATTAGTCCTACGGTTCCCTACAAAAAAATATGTATACAATTTATAATACTAACAGCAATATTCCACCTTTAGACATTTCTAGCTCTTCAGAAAAACTATAGTAGAAATCAAAATTTAGTGGACATTTGGACTAGAAGAATAATTAGAAATACAACATTTCAACATCCCACTGCTGCACTTATTCGTGGTTAATGCAACAATCAATAGCATCATGTTAAATGTGTTACTCAGTAGCTATGGCTCAGGCATGGGACATTTTCAGGTGAATGAGTAGTTTAATTTGCTTTTGGTGGCACTACTGCTATTACATAGCATTATTTATTACAATGCAACCAGAGAATGGACCTACTAACAACTATCAGAACAACAGATCAGTGGGGGAAAGGATAACAAAGCTGACCCTAAATTTCATTGTTTGTATCCATTACACTATTTTTTCTGTAGAATAACACATAAGCAACCAAAACAGAGAAATATGATGAGCCATGGAGATAGCTCAATGACCTAGTGCCTGCCTGGCAAGTACAAGGTCATGAGTTTGATCCCAGAAAAGTTTAAAAAAAAAAAAAAAGACACACATTTAAAAAGTCACTTATGGCTTAACCTGATTAAAACATTACATGATACATGTATTCATGAAGCAAAACATACTACCTCAGTAATATGTATAATTTTTATATTTTTATGGATCAGTTAAAAATAAATTTAAAAGAAAAACCACCTAAACTGGGGGAATGGTCACTTATGAGGAATCTTTCACACTGATAATTCTGTGTATACACTCATCCAGGACTGGACACTTCTGGGTAACAACACTGGCAGGCACTCTACACTAAGCTAGTTTTCTTCTCCTAAAAATATTAAAGATGTGCTACTTCTAAGCACCATTTAAACAGTAAGTTTTTAAGAAAAGATGTATGGGTGTGTGGTACAAAAGAATTTGAGTGGGGGGACAAGGAACAGTGATAGTCAACTTGAGTTGAAATGAAAAGAAAGCACATTGGGAGAGACAATCTCCCTGAGTATGGTGGTGTCTTTGATCCCTGTGCTTCTGGCCAGTACACAGTATCCCTGGCAGATAGAGGAGCACAGCATGGGCATCCCACCCATTCCTTCAATGCCTTTGCCAACCAGGGCCAGCACACTGCCTCAAGCAAGGGTATCCCAAACCTATATGAACTTCTAATCCTTATCTCCATGACTGACATCATATAAATGCTCTCACAGAACTGTCAAGAATCAAAAGCAAGTCAAGAACATACACATTTTCATGAATTGCTGACTGCAGCAGGGTACTGCCACAGCTGTATCGTTCTATAATAAGCCTTCAGCACTAGTAGATCCTACCCTAAGAAAAGAGGTGGCAAATGAGTTATGAAGAATAATATCAAGCCAACAATATACTTACTTTCCTAGTTTTCTGCATTCCTATCATGTAAAGGAGGAAATTCACAGAAGAAATTTTCTACCTTACTCTTGAACAGTGTCTCAACCACAACAGTTGTAGTTTTAGTTTTTTTCCCCTCTCCCTTATACTCAGTTGTCTATATAAAGGAAAAAAAAATATCTTTTTAGCACTTTGTTTCTAAAAGCACTAAAAAGTAAAGGCTGTCAAAATGGGACCACCACATGAAGTCGCCTATGCTGACTGCAAAGTTTGAAACATGGCTGGGATGAAGAATGGATAACAACTCAAAGTTAGACTCAAATTTTCTGAATATTAAACAAGAAGTGATGGTTACTTCACAGCCATAACATCATACAAAAGAAATTATTCTAAGGTCTGGAGTCCAAAAAAAAAAATCAACATTTCTTGATTACAGCAACTGACAGCAATATGCAATAAACTACAACAATGGCAATTGACACTGATTACATTTTGATCAGTTCCTATAATTCAGAACTCATTTGTTACTGAGCTTGTCAGACAAGCCACAGATACATTCAAGAAATCAAATTAAGCACCCTGATTAAAGATGCATCCTTTATAACTAGGACTAAATAATTCTGTTCTAAAGGCTTTGCCAACCAATTACTTCTGTAACTGAATATTCTGTCTCTCATTAAATCAATTATTTAAATCTCATTTTAACATACAAGTCAGATAACATTTCCAATCAACTTGCTACCAGCAAATCACCATTTTAAAATCTAAGAGGCTTCTAAAGGAAATCTTTTATTTCCAACTGTCTACCAAATTATCATTCTGTATTTTGAGAATTCTAGTCCTTCCATGGAAAAATAAGCCATCCTTCTAAATCCATGGAATAAAAAACAGCTGTCACATCAGAAGCTAATGACTTCACAGTGTCTATATTATTAATCCTCCATTAGATTTTCACTGTTTTCAAATAACTCAATCATCCCCAGTAGTCCTTAGAAATTGGTGAATACACTGGGATTAGGTAGAATTTTTAATAACTTGTTTAGGATTTCAACATAAAAATCTGGTCAGAGTGTTCATTAGATTTTATCTTCTGCCATACATGAGGGGAAATTTCTGCTTCCTTTCTGAGCAGAAAAAAAAAAAAAAATCCTGTAACTGGTTAAAAGATAAACTAATAGGAACAAAGAGCTTTTGACTTTTTATTTGGGTGAATGGTTCACACTTGCCTAATCATTGATCATTTCTTCCTAACTGGAATATGCAGCACAATCTAAATGCAAAGTGTGATCTTATATAGCAGCTAACACTCCAATATTTGGCACAGACTCATTTGAATCCAGTTGTAAAGTACTTGAAGAAGCACAATGATTGGATGAGTTTTGAAAATTCCAAATTTTTTCAGCTATGATAGCTCACTTTGGATTGCCCCTACAAAGTAATCATGGTAATATTTTAAAAGCAAAATTTTAAATTTTTTCCTGATTTTCTATCGTTCTGTCTAAAACCAAATAAAACCATGTGGCCAGCTTTGCAAGATTTAGAAATAACCATCAGATCTACCAGACCACATGCATTACTACCTCATTTCTACACTGCCTTTATTCCAAATTGGGAAAGAAAGAACATGCACCTAAGATAATTCTAACTCCAATTGTTCTCCTCTACCATTCACTATTGTTAGCTATCTTATATTCTCGCCTCATTCACTAAAGCCATGACTGCCTCAGAGATCTTTTATCCTTCCTGTCTCCCTGCCTTCTTTAACTGTTCCATATTTCAACTCACTCAGTGGAGCTGTTGGCTGTTGTTCTCATTGTTTTCAGAAACTTAAGCTGGTGGAATTTCAGAAAGTTGTCTTCTGCTCGCTGCATGAAGAAAATGCTCAGGGCCAACATCTCCCAACACCCAGAAAGGAAAATATCAGCCTTCTCCTTCAGCTGGCCTGAGGGAGCTTTAATTAGTTCTCTACGGAGACAAACTTCTCCAGGAGACAAACTTCTCCAGTCTACGGCTATCACTATTATATGCTGGTGTAAGACAGAAGATGAGGAAATGGAAGCAGGGAAGGAGGAAGGAGAATTTGAGAGGAGCGGGAGAAGAGGATCTGGAAGAAAAGGGGTCTGAAAGGAAGAGGAGTTGAGAGAAAAGAGAATAATGGAGAGAAATGGTTTTTTCTATTTTAGTCTTAAATGTGAAGGTGAAAATAAACTACCAAAAAAAGACAGTAATAAGAATATGCAGAAGATTTAAGCACATATTCCTTCTTTAGAAAACTCCACCAAGTTTTACATGTGAGTATTTAAAGAACACTTAAAACATTTTACACAGAAAATGTGAACCATTTTATGTAAAAATAGTTAACATTTTTAAAAACTGAAGTAAATAGCTCTCAAGAGCTAAAGCAAATCAAGGAAGCACTCCTTGAAAAAATATGATCGCTTGGAACTTTTTCTCAGACACTTAAAAAATCTGATTAGTTTTCATTTTTATAAAGAAAAACACAAAATGGGCTTTGAAAAAATTCAAATTTGAAATAAACATGTTACTTTCAGAATAATAGGAGGCACCGATTGGTTAAAAAACTAAATTAAAATTTGGCAGATCCACACATTTTGTTTGGGTTGGGTTATTTTTTTTTCTTTAGAGAAACAACATAGAGAGATAAAGGATGGAGCTATCTATGGGATCATGTATACATGAATTTTCAAAACCCTAAAACTTTTTTAGAAGACGTATTAAATTATTTCCATTTGAAAACTTCATCAAGTTGAAGGGCCGGCCTGATAGCTCAGCAGACTAAAGCCCAGCGCAGTGCAGCACAGGGGCAGGGTATAATCGCTGACCCTCTGTGTAGGCCCTGCCCCTGGCCCAGAGCGCCCTGAGATGGGGATTGAGACTGGGCGTGGAGGTGCACATGTGTAATCCCAGCATTTGGGAGGCTGAAAACAGGTAAACACTACCAGTCTGATCTATGTAGTGAGATCCTATAGATCCTGTGTTCGCTGTACTAAATGCATGCATGAAGACTTAATCAAGTTAAAAAGAAATATGTTAAAGAAATCTTAAGTCAATTGGGAAACTAAATGCATCTATTTTGTCTGGTGTAAGGTTTGTGTTGGTATTAAAGTAACAAGAAAATAACATTAACACAAATCCAAAAATTTTTAATCAACAATGTTAAATTCAAACTAGGGATTATTTATAGATTAATGAAAACAATTTTATACTGTACAGCCCTCTTACATGAATTAGTCAGGAAATAACAAGACAGGATCTTACTCTCATGCCAATTCCTAAAACTTCCTCTGTTTGCAGAATATTACTGAAAACACAGCTTTTCTCTTGCCAGCAACTTGAATGAGATTGTGACACACTTGTATCTTGGACTTCTCAACTCTGACACTTATGGAAAGTAACAAGTTTTCCAGGTTATGAATTTTTGGAGGGGTTATTTAAAAACATCTCATGAGGTAAGAATTGTGTTGGACACATCCCAGGAGAAAGGGAACCTATCACCTGCATTTGACAACCTCCAGCCTGTAGGATTTTATGAGATTAAGAATTTTTACAACCACCTAACACACTAGGGTGACTGCAAAAGCACCCTTGTTCAAACATGAACGAGGTGACAAACAATAATGATGATGATGATGATGATGATGATGATGATAATGTCAGGATCCTTATGGCCAGTTTATCACCAAAATGTACCTTTCAGGTCAAATCTCCCATTCCAATACCAATAGAGTTTTCCAGTTCTAATCATTGTAACACTGCATTAGAAATGAGAGAAATGTTTCTAATATTAAAATTAAGTAAAAACAGATGCTGCAGTCCCATTAAAGTCTTCCAGCTGCTACTGAACCTGTGGCAACCTGAGTCTATTTAATTTGGAGCCCACTAATGGTAAAAAGAAAAATGTCTGCCAGAATCGCACACCCAAGTCAACTCAGAGAGGCAGAAAATTAAAGCAGCTCATGAAAGGGAATGTATTCTAACAAGGCTCCCCAGATAATGATGGGCAATTTTTTTCCTGTGGTTAATAGTTAAAAAAAAGGTTGTTGCTTATGAAATCCTTAATTCAAAGACAGCCAAACAAGCAAGTCCTGCTCACAGTGTGTGTGTGTGTGTGTGTGTGTGTGTGTGTGTGTGTGTGTGTGTAGAATCTGTTCACCTTAGTTTATGCTTTCTAGAAATGAGTCTTTGCTATAACACTTTAAGATGCAGGCAGGTTTAAAAGCATTCACTGTATACCCTAGGGCATTATTAATATTGATTAATTAAAATGAGATATCAAATAAGTCAATATGGAGCAAGGTCAGGATGAGAGAATGGTTTGATGAGCCTCCAGCCTGATGAGCTATCATCACTCCTCAAGAGGCAGCAGGCTTTTGGCAGGGGAGAAGTGGAGTGTCTTACAGGTGGCACAAAACTGACAACAGTGTGTAATGGAAAAGTGCTTTGTCATTCACATAATGTCTAGGGTAATGAAATGAATTCACTTTCTGGCTTCCTCTAGTCTGCGATGCCAAAGAACACAGTGTTATCAGCACAGATGGAGCAGGCATGATTCTGGAGAAGCGCCTGGTGTGAACTACAAGCAAGCCACTGTGCATACCAATGAATCCCCGAGACTCAGGCTCTTGCTGTCAAATGACAGCTTTGGAAGCTCATAAGAATGAGTGAGTCCCAGTGGTCTTGTCCAACCAAATGTACTGTCAAGATTCTGGACAGGCAATTTGGAAGCAGTGCAAATCACAGAGGCCTGACTGCCACTTTGCCATGGGAAGCAAGCAGTAGGAGGTATCTATCTCCCAGGAAGCCGCCTGTGAGCCTCATGCTTTTTTTCCTTTACCTCTTAATACATAATGACAAAGGAGATCATCTAAACTGACCCAAATGCTAACCTAAGTCAGCTGCCTCTGCTCAGGAGACAGTTCATCTAAGCAGAGGAATGGATTCACCAGAATGAGGTACATTACTATGAAATTTTAAGGTGTGACATCAATGAACATAAACAAATCATGAAAAAACAATTAGAAAAGAGGCATACCCATCAACATACTCAGAAGTCTCTGGACCTTTGAACTCACCCCCACAACTCTGTACAATCCTTGGTCATTTATACCTATTGGAAGAGACACACAATGTTAGGAAAATATAAGACTACCATGTTTTGAAAGTTGTTATCAAAAAAAGTTGCATCCGAATCTTTGCTACCTCACATGAGCAGTATTTCTGTTGAAAAGAAAAATAACACTTGACAAAAACAAGTGTTTACCAACTTGTTTTATCAGCTTTGTATTCATGAGTTGTGGTTGTAAAGTAAGCTCAGGAAACAATACTCTATGAGGGAAAAAAATGTAATGAATCAACATTAACCGAAAGGCAAGCCCCCTGAACCTATCATCTTGTTGGGGAGTTTTTTGTTTTTTGTTTTTTAGTTGTGTATTGTTTCTAATGTCTTCTGTAGTATTTGTTATTTTTAAAATAATAAATAAATAAAAGTGAACACATGAAAAAATGCATCCCAATACAATTTGTAAAGATCCATTCAAATATTTGGGTTTTTTGCTTACTTGTTTACATTTTTCTTGGAAAGTTTTAACCTTTTAAAAATAACATGGTAATCAGTGCATAGAAAGCAATGATTGTTTGGATGATTCCTGAAGATTTGGAAATTCAGTAAAAAATAAAGTAGAACTGAACTTAAAAAGAAAAAAAAAATTACATATGCCCTGCCAAAGTGAGCATCACCACTCAGTTTACAGCAAAATAAACCAACTCAGTGGATCTTCTCTCTGTGTAGAGATCTAAACATCAGGTATCCTGGAGCTCAACAGTCAGAGGCAAGAAAAGCCATTGTCTGAAATAACTTAGGATACTGAACAGTTGCCCTTATTTGTATTCTAATCAAAGCAAACCTATTATAAATAACATTTTTGAAGCAATAGCAAAACTGTAAAGGACATTAATCTTAATGCAATAAATACGTCCATTTAAGGGTATATTCTGAAACAGGTGGACGTAACCTATTTTAGATTTGCTTTGAGGAGTAGAAAGGGATGGGTGAAACAAACATGGCCAAAGCTCCAAAACTGTTGAATCCAGGTGATATGAATATGGGAGCTCAGTCGATCAATCTCTCTACTTATTTATACTTCAAAATGCCTATCCACTTCCTTTCTTCCACTCCCCTCTACATCCTCTCTCTAGCCCAGCATAAATTTCTGCACTATCAATGTTAAGTAACAATGCAAGCTGAAAATTCCCATCTCCAGACTTTCCACAACAAAAAGACCATGGAACTTACAAAGGGGTTTAACATTCATTTTACCTCTTTCTCTGGAGTAAGAAAATATGTGACCAAGTCAAAGACAGTGAGGGTGATTCCAATGATACAAACAGTCTGCTAAGTTTCACCAGGACTGGTTTAAAGGTTATGTTTTGAGTCTAGCTCACTGCACTTAAAAGCAAGTTCAGGAAACCTCTCTTAGTTCAAGGGCAGTAAGTACCCTACACCTTATGCCATGCTGGGAGGGAATAAGATGATTCCAGTACACGTTCCATAAATTACAATGGTAATTGCAATGGTCAATACATGCACAAACTTTCATTGCTCCTTGCTAAAATCAGTATTTCCTTTTTCTCCTTTTTGTCTTTTATTGATTCATCTTTATTCACCTTTTAAGCTTCTCAAATGTTCTGTTTTTCCTTTGGATATGGGCTAAATTCTGATTTCCCAAAATTGGTATGTTTAAGTTCTAATGTGACTGTATTTCACACTAAGGTCTTTTTAGAACATAACTAATTTAATACAAGGTCATCAGGGTGTGCCCTAGTCAAGTTCAACTGATGTTCTTAAAAGAAGAGGACACTTAGATAGGGGCAGTGACTGAAAGAAGACCATACAAGGACACAGGAAGACCATACAAGAACACAAATCAAGGATAAAAGCCTCAAAAGAAATCAACCCTGCCAAAACCTTTATATTGAACTTCTAGAACCCCACAGGTACTTTGTTAAGGCAGCCTAGAAACATATATGCACCTTCTTCAATGACCTCACTTGAGCTCAGAGCAGGACAGTGAAGGCTAGCCCCTGGGCAGCATGAGTCTGTTCAGAAAGATGAATCCCCATGCTCCCAAATTCCTCTGATCCACAAGGTACTACAGCCGCAGCTCCTAGCATAGTTTGCTCTGTCAGTCCCACCGCCAACAGGGCCTTCTCAGGAGACACCCACAAGCCCCATGAGAAGAATGGGGTAGCACAGCCCTGGCAGCAGTTGGAAAGTAGACAAGTAAATTGCAAAAAAACAAATATAGAACTCTCAAGCCAACAAGAGAAAGACTGAGCCTCTTCCAGGAGACAGAGAGCATGTCCACTTTGTTTAAAGCACCAGAGAATTTGTTCAATACAACTCTATTTAACAAGTTTGACCTCAGTGTCAGAAGCCAAAAGAGCAAGTCATATGCTGCAGTTAAATGTGTGCCTCTATGAAAGTGTCTGAAGTATACAAAAAGATGAAAGAAGAATGTTACCTCAGTAATAATAATCACTCTATGCTGGTGATTATTATCAGATAATTGATCAAGTTCAAATTCATCAACCTGAAAGAAGTAAAGTTAATTGCTAATGCACAGTAAAAGATGCAAGGTGAAATTAAAGCTGTTCAACATAGTATTTCTTTTTTATTGAAATTCAAATAAATTTCCTGTAAAGGCTGCTTGGAAATGACATGTAAAATAATTTAAGTTCTGTAGGACTTTTGTTTCTTATTATATTGTTCTTAAAGACTGTAGACTACAAAATAAGAACTGGAACATATATCGTACCTAGGAACACATATGTTCATACAAAAATGTGGCGGATTGACAACTGGTGGTCAACTAATAACACCCAGCCAAACTGACCTAGCATTATACTAGGTGTGGTAGGCCTACCTGAGGACTGTTGCCAGCAGCATAAGAAACAGAACTGGAAATAAAGAAAAGAAGCTGTTGGAAGCTGTTAGGGAGGCTGTAAGGGAACTGGTGGTTCACTTGGAGGAGACTACCATGCTGTTTTTCCTGATAAACTTGGCTGTTCTCCTCATTGAAGGAGCTCAGGACCTCACTACTGCTGAGGATGGCTATAGTACCTTTTAGGGGAGCTCTGGTTCTTAGGTAAAATGGGCCTGCATGAAACACTGTCATGGGCTCTAGGCCTCCCATTGGATTTGTAAGGGGCATGGTTATGGGCTCTCAGTCTTTAGCTGGACTCATGCAGAACAATGCCATGGGATCCAAGCCTTCAGCTGAATTCTTTTAGTCTTTATTATATGAAAATATTTCCTTTACTCTATATATATATATGATTCCTCAGGTACCTATTAGAAAATAACTCTATTAAGTTATATGTTCTGTACTGTTTCCCCTGCAAAACCTGAAACTACAACAAAAAATAGCAATTACAGTGAAAACCATAAATCCACCAATATTCCAAGCTATAGCAGTGGGCTTAGCATCCCTTTCCAGCTTTTCCAAACATCCCTCTCTCAATCAAACAATCATTATTTCTAGTGAAATTAGCTTTGCCTTTTTCCCTGTCACTTTACAGATTTAAGGGGGTCAGTGTCCACTCTTTCTTTAAAATCTATAGACCAATCTCTACCTTCTCAATGCAGCCTTTAACTTCATGCTCACACATTAAGAAGTCTCTACCCAAGAAACACGCAACCATAATCCATCTTCAGTAACATCTTCTATTTTCTTCCTATCTTTTTCTTGTTCAAATCACTTTCACTATCTGTGCTCCTCCAAAGCCTATTCTAAAAGTACAAGACAAGTCAGATCAGGCTGCTTTCCTCAGCTCAACAAGCACATATAAGGCTAAAATACAGGAGCACCAACAATGGCCCCCAACTCATCTACTACTCTTTCCAGAATATTCATCTTATAGCAGACTATTGTCTTTCTCAACCCAGTTCACATTCTCTTCGTGATTATATTTTCGTAAATTTACTCTCATCTACCACATATATTCACTCACCAAATACCTGCCATATGCAATTCCAACTGCCCAAGAGTGAGCAAGGTAATCCCATTTTTTTTCTAGCATCACCCAAAAAAAAATGTTTTCTTTTCATGTAACTCACGATTAATTTCCTTTATTTCAATATTTAAGCCACTTTAGCTCATAATTTTAATTCCAAATTTAAAAGTCTGAATGTTTCACTGGAACTGGTAAGTCTTACTTGTTCCACGCTCAGTGTGAATGTTCATATTCTACCATGTTAAAGGCAATTTCCATGGCAAATCTATGTGAACATGCATAATGATGAACATGTCCCTTATACCTTAAAAATTTTGTTTTAAATCTGTATCCCAAAATGCATCAAGCCATAGCATTTATAATTAAACAGCAGAGAACCTATGTTCTAACCTCTCACCCCCACCCCAATGCAGAGATACAGTACCTGGAAAGATACTAGGCCAACCTAGTACCAAAATCAACTTTTTTTAAGTTTTTGTTTCTGTAGTAGCTTGCATAAAGTAGGTAGAGCCCAAAACCTATAGTTACACTGAAGAGAGAAAAAACTAATTGAGAAATATAGCTCTCCCATGTGTGCATACTCTCTATATGTAATCTATATATAACTGTATAGATACACATATGTGTATCTATAGCTATACCTATAGATCTACAGAAACATTACTTCTAGTCATCAAGTGTTAGAATGTGAGATTAGCTCTGACTTTTTCCCTGAAGCTTTCCAAATTCAATGGATATATACACGTATATAAACATATCTAAATATATTTAGACATATCCATACACATGACCAAAATGAAAATAACAATTCTAAACCTAAAGTCAAAATATCCAATAATATCCAAGTGACTACAAAATTTTTAGGACATAAAAATGGGTATCAGCAATGGACATCATTAACAAAATATTTTCTGATTTTTTTCAAAAATGTATAATCTTATCATAGTGTTTTTAGGTCCAAATTTTTTCTTTTACCAAATGAGGCTGGTTCTGGTGGGTAGTAAAGGTAAGCTTCTCTGCATCTCAGTAAGGAGTAGCTGAGGACAGCTGTCCCCAAGTTAGGTGGATAAGTGGAAATCAAATGTTCCTTACTTCCTACTTCCTTCCATCATCCCAGTGCTGCCATTGGTAAAACCCATGTCTTCTATGAGAAGAGTCAGAGTTTCAGCAGTGGCTCTATTTGTTTGCTTCTCAGAACCCAAATGATATCACCAGATCCAGAGTCCATTTGCCTGAAGAGGACACCAGCAAGAACTGCTGAGCTCTGGTGAGCACCCACAGGCACATGAGGGTACACTGGAGATTGGAGAGGAAGGGAAGATAACCGTGCCCTCCCCCGTAATATTTACTCCTGTGAATTTTAGATCATGTAGACTCAAGAGTACAGCCTGAGAATAGAGGGAATAAGTGAACAAATCCACCTATAATGACAAATATGGCTCCTATACATAAAACAAAATGAAAGCGTGGGACAACATAATAAGTATAATGTAGGACAATATCTAGCGAAGAGTCAGCTAATACAATCCCTGTTCGCTCCCCTACAGTAAAATGGAAAATGAAATGGAGGGCTCATAATATAGTAGGAAGGATCATCAACAGCACATGCGCCACAGTGTGCTCCTGAAAGGTGCACCACTACTCTAGGCCAATAAGCAACTACTTTATAGTTTAGATGCAAAAGGAAAATAAGGTTTAAGAGGTAGAGAACAAATTCACTTAAACAACAGAAGTGGAGACAAACAGTGCAGGGCCTGTGCATTAGTCTGTGTTCTGCTTCTGCAACAGAATACCTCAGACTAACTGGTAACTGAAACTTATTTGGCTTATAGTTTTAGAGGCTGGAAATTCCCAATATCCAAGAGTTGCATCTGGCAAGGGTCTTCTTGCTGTCTTCTCACAGTGGGAGGTAGCAGGGCAAGATGGTGAGAAAGAAGGGCAAGGAGAGGGAGATGTACACAACTCATCCTTTTATCAGGAGCTCACTCCTACATTAACAAACCCACTCTCCGGATAACAACATTAATCCACCTGTGTGTGATGGCAGAGCCCTCACGATCTAAATGCCTCTTCACCTTATTATACAGGGAATTAAGTTTCCAACACAGCACTTTGGGAGACACATTCAAATCACAAGCTGCCACTGCCAAGTAAATGCAGTGAATAAAAATAAAATAGAAAGTGGCTTTTAGGGAGTAAATAAAGTAGAAAAGACAGGTATTTAAAAAAAAAAAAAAGATAAGCAAGAGAAATTGTAAAATGAAAGGAAGAAGAAACTGGAAATGAATGATAGTAGAGCAGAAAATCTGTAAAATGTAATATCCTGTTAATTTCCTCAAAAATATTGAATACGGACTACATTTTACGTCCTGAAATACAACTAAGTGAAAATATAGCATAAAATTAAAGAGAGAATTAAAGTTGTGAGAAAGCGGCTTGAGACCAAAAAGATCATAAGCTCTTTTTTGCTTTGCTTTTTTTTCTGCCTTATGGAGGAGGGTCTATACCTGATAATTCTGTATTCTCTAAAAATATTTCAAAAGTTCAATATATAGTATGCAATTAACAAAAGAATGGAATTTATAAATGAAATAACTGATTCATAAACTATTAATTAGCAAAAGAAATATGGAAAGAGGTATCAGAGACAGAAAAGGTCTCTTAAATGTATGTATCATAAATATATAAATCTACCACATAGTATAACTAGATAACAAAGGCTCAAAGTGATCACAAACACTTTTAATAGTAATAGATTACTCCAAAAGATTTTTGTGGCTGTATATTTCTACAGAAATAAATGATCAGACTCCATGGTCTATAAATTAACATTCGCCAGCTCTCATCTAGTAACCCACAGAGCACCTCGATGGAACAATGTATTTAATATCTGTGGAGTAAATGAATTGTTTACTTGTACTTGTGTGTGTTGACAAGGTAGAAGGCCATTGGTTCATATTCACAGGATTTACATCAATAGTCTGCAACACTTTATTTTTAATGAGGCAAGTGTGGATAAATATATGCAAGTGCACGTACAAATACAAACAGGATTCTCTCTCTAGCACTGCAAAGACAAATTCCCCTATGAGTTGTGTAATGAAAAAACATACAATTTCATGCATATTCAAACACATCATTATTTTAAGTATGTCCTAATTTGCTCAGATTGTTATAAGGCAATTATGTATTTATATATTTTATATATGATTACAAATATTAGCTAATGTTGAAAGACTCTTAAAAAAGAGAGAAAAGCACAACAAATGGAAAAACTTGTAGGGAATCCCTAGCAACATGCTAAGAATCATGCGCCATAAAAAGCAACTAACAGAAAATGAAGGAACTCATAGTTACTGCATACTGTTAACAGTCATAAACGGATCATAAAACTGTGATAAAGTGTTCCTTACATATATTTACAACTAATCCTCAATAAGCACTTTTTTTAAAACCTCTGTCAATATAAACACTTTCCAGTCTATCTGTACACTAGGTTACATAAAAATAAACACATACACAAAGATATCCTTCCAAAATATTGAGCAATTCTTAATATGTTAAGGTTCTGTTAAAGTATATATTTATATTAAGTTTATTTTAAATGCAAACAGAATCATGTATGATTTGTCCTGTTCCATACAAGGCACAATTTCAGATACTATAGTGTTACGGTCTAGATCTCAAAAGTCCCCCAAATCTTTTTTGTGTTGACTGGATGAATCATGAGCACACTATATTCATCAGTAGATTAATTCACTGATGAATTCATAGTTGAACATGCTCTTAGGAAGTAGACGTTGCAGGAAGAACTGGTCATGGTGTCATGAGCTGTCACGGTACATCTCCCTCCCAGGCTGCTCTTCTGGGCACCCTGCTTCCTGGCCACCAGTATAAAGTGTTTATATTCACAAAGGCATTTGAAACTGTGAGCAGTTTTCTTCTACTAGACCATTCCACCATGCCCTTCCTGCCCTGGAGTCAGCAAATCCAAGACTGATGCCTCTAAAACTTAGGAGTCAAAATAAACTCATCTTTCTTAAGCTTGTGTGTGCTGGATATTTCAACCCAGCAGAAGAAAGTAACAAAGACACTGTATTTAGTTCTGAACACCAGCCCAAAGAATGAATCCTTTTCCATACAACACATTAAATACTATCAAGAGCAGGGCAAAAGGCAATTAATAAACATTGATATAAAAAATTATCGATAGTTATTTAAAGATGAAAAGCTCAAAGCTGTACCCACTAACATTTTAACCTTTCGAGACCTTGGTACTTTTACTTTTAAAAAAGCATATTTTACAAACAAATTTGCTCAGATTGTTATAAGGCAAGTGTCAATTCCAGGTATGAGCCAGTGTTTTTGAAAGTCCTGGTAACTCAGGACTTCCAAAAACACATCTAGGTTTGGCTATATCTCATCCTCTCAAATCCAAACCCCAAATACAACAGGTGGTTGGTTTATGAGTTATAACCATCATCAAAATGGTCTATAGACCACATATACTGGCTTCACTTCTGGTTCACAGACAACACAAATGTTGCATCTGAGATCAGACCACAACTCACAACTGGCCAAAGCCCTGAGCAAAGTGTCTAGACAGGGACTAAAGGAAAGCTTGCTTCCTCATTCATCAGACCACTTGAGGGCCAAACAATCCTGGAGATCTTATAGTGACCTGTCCCAAGATCTCAGTGGCACCAGTGGTGACTCATACCAAGTGCCTTCCAGTATTTCTGGTATAATATAAGACTTGGCACAGGGCTTATCTCACAAACAGAGTGAGGTCCCTTTGGGTAGAACTCAGCTTCTCTGTCATCAATAGGTGGCATCAACTCTTCCTCTGTCCCTATCCTCATGGCTATCATGG